>JAJHUR010113809.1:0-10850 GCA_027495735.1 Lutjanus campechanus | reverse complement strand
TGGTTTTGCTCAAAGCCAATCACTGCAAGTCTTAATGCAACAAAATGTAATCGATCCACGATCACAGCAGTGGTAACAGAAAAAATTGTATCAAACGAAGTACACTGTTAGTATTGGTATTACTGTAAGGGTCCCGGTGTTGTAATTTTTTAAGCATTTATCCATCCCTGCTTTTAATATTTAATACTGAGTGTGCCATTAAACCTTATGTTTACAGTATTCGCTTGTGTTTGTGACCTGTGAAAGACGGGTGTGCACTCGATAGATGTTGGTCTCATTTTTTGAAGTGAAATGTGAGTACTTTGTCTTCTTTAACTTAACGATTTGAGACTCAATAATGGTAGGCTACTAAGTAGGCCACACCTCCGTCACCTCTCAAGCTCTGTGATACAGAATCATTATTATTCTTTTGGTAAGGATGCGTTTGAAAATATACCAGAAAAGAGACATTTACTAAAGATTATTTGAATTGAAATAATCATAATTGATGATAATTTTCTAAACTGTATAATCAAATCCAAATTTGTGCAAAGATTATTGCCCAACCTGAGGCACATCTCTCCCGACTCTTCTCATGTTTTAAATGGTGAACACCAACTTCTCTCCTCCAACAGGCGATTTAGACTCCCTCTATTCAAATGCAGCACGCTGAAGGACTCTTTTATACATCAGTCAATGCTGTTGTTAAACCAAAATCAGCGAGTAACAAAGTGAGATCTAAATCTAACTGTATATTTGTCTTGACTGTTTGTTGAGTTTTTGTACGTGTAAAGTGTAAAGTGTCATATATGTACTGTATGTTTAATCTATGTGTTATTTTTGCAAACGGAGCTGCCTGAGGGAAACAAAATGAATTTCAGTGCAAGTTGACAATAAAGTCTCATCCTATGGTGTACAAGAGTATTGTACAAGAAAACTTTGGAATGAATGATTATTCTTTTGGTGTGTTTGTGGGCTGTGGGGGCTCTGAGGGAAAAAGGTTGGGACCCATTGACGAAGTCCCATTAATAGCCGCAATGTGCCTTAAATTTGTTAGGGGTAATCCACTCCCATTTTTTGTGGCTAATTGTTGTTTAACTCAAAATGCAAAAAAATGATTCAACTTCTAATATAAACTCCTGCCGAAGATACTTGTTTATTTTAGAATATTGACAGAGACTCTGGGGAAAACCTGTCAGAAAAACGGATCAAAGAACCTTCGAAGAGGATTTAGTTCAGTTACAGACGCGAGTGGAACAAAAGTTATGCTGGAAGTTGGTGTCAGGACTTTGGCTGCGCCGTGTTAGCTGCACAGGGAAATGACTTTCGCTGCGTTCTCTCAAATGGGAACAGAAATTATAAATGTAAATGAATGGTCACAGAGAGATAGATGCTACCTGGCTTGTGCTTTGATTTTATTCAGTGTGTTGGAAAACATTGAGGGAATATTTGTGAGTGCTGACGAGCTAAATAAAAGATGAGGAAAGGCCGTGAGGGAGCGGTGTTGTTTAGACTCAGGTTCCCTTCTTGATTTGAGGAGTTAATTAGAGCCAATGCTGTATTTATTTCACGTCATTAAATCTTTCACATGTGAGCACATCAAGATGTATGGCTGAACTTAACGGGACAAGAGCATCCGCCTCTAATATTCTTCCGAACCATATTTATCTTGTTAGTGAAAATGTATGCTGTACTTTTCAGTGATATCGAACACTTATCATTTAGCAGCCTTCAATTTAACTTCGCATGGCTTTAAGTCAGCGGAACCATTAAGCGAAGCTGCCCGGGAAATTATGCATCACGTCATGTAACGCTGCGACTAATGAAGTGTATGGATCAAAGAAATTGATTAGTAATGCTTCCTGCCTTTCACTAAGAGATTGGTTTGACTAGTGAGTTAAGCGTTAGTGAGCTAATGAAAGCGATATTTCACCCTGAAAGAACATTTACACATATATGAGCATGCATACCCTCACATGACTTCTTGAATTTTCAGCCTCCAACAAGAGTCGCTCTCTGCTGCTACTGGTCAGGACTCATTTTCTCAGCGACTATTCAACACTGGTCATTATCAGAAATTGCAAAGAGGATTTTTTTTTTTTTTTGCAAACCACGGATGGAGGACATAAACTGATAGAGTTTGAATTCGTCTCAACCTTCATTTTTACATTAGCTCTTTGAAATGAGTGCCATCGCTATGGAGACACGGGTCTGATGATTGAGCTGATTCAGTTCAGGTATGCATGCTGGAAATGAGACTGTTCTACCAGAGTGAAACATTATTTTTTGTTATTTTTTTGTTAGTGGTCAGTCTGGTTAGGAGTGTACGATGAGGCGTTCGGGGGCCCAGCAGTGCAATCCCCCTGCAGATTCACTGAGGACAGACATCCCTCCCCCTTACCCTCCATCTCCACACTGATTGGCTCCGAGTCAGGTGACCCTTGTTCCCCCACGGGGGGAGGGCCATCAGGACCTGTACCTCTTTCAGGGTCACCTGCCTCCTTTGGGAATGCCGCCCCATGATAGGTTGTGCTGGCGCTTGTGGGTGTGGTCTTCCCTGTGGTTGTGACGAAGGTGAGGGGGGAGGAGGAGGAGGAGGAGGAGGAGGAGGAGGGGGCAACAGAGTGAGTGATTAGTGAAAATGTGAATCAGCCCGGACAATCAACTTCAAGAGAAATGAGGGTGAGTCCTGAGTGGAGAGACAACCGTCACCCGTTAGCATAAACACCCAGTGATGACAGTGAGCAACATGATGAGCACACAGAGCAGAATTTAATTCACCCATCAGTTCACTTCACTCCCCCACAGATACACCATGATGTCAGTGTACTTTTCACGCTGCTTAATACCCACATTCAGTCTCTCCAGGTGAGTTTGGCATTCCAACATTAGCAGAGACATATCCACGTTTCTCTGGAATATTTCTTGATGTGCTGCTCACACTCAAAAACAACTCATATCCTTTAAAAATATATGTCATAGCACAGTTTGTGACTCTTTAAATGTCATAACAGTGATATCTGGCAGAAGAGACACTAAACTAATAAAGTACAATAAGGGCTTGTGTCCATATAGTATTTTTCTCCGGCAAATAAAAGCGCTGGTAGGACGCTGAGGGGGGGCGGGATGAAGCAGTGAGAGAAAAAAATGCTGCACGCAGGTTTTGTTTCTATGACAACAGTATCTTGACAATAATAGTTTGCTATTATCTTAATCCCATTGTAGTTTGTGTAAACAACCAACAACTGTGGACAAAGCAGGTGGAAATATCACCTTTCTGCTCTACTTTTAATCGAGTTGTGGTCAATTCGTGTAAAACATTACCTTCACTTCAACTGGCTCACCATCTCCGCCCCTTTACAAAGTGCAAAATGAACTTTTTTGGTCCACTAGCCGAATGTTCAAACTTTACAAGCCACTCAACAGATTACCATTCACGGCTAAATAATAAGGCTCGCCTGCTTTGGACTGAGAAACAAGACATTAAAAGGCATCATCTTGAGACACACAAAACAGGCACTGCGGCCCTAGATTAAAGAGGACAGTTAACTTTCATCTTTGTTGGTATTTGATAATTGCTAATGAATAAAGACATTTTTCACAGCGGCCAGTAAAAATTTACTGTGAAAAAGTAGATTTCTGACCTACTTGCCCGACTGGACAAGTAACATTAACATTGAACCCTGCCATTGTTTTTTTTGGCTGGTGAAGCAAATCTACCAGCCAGTTGCATATTTTACCTGCACTTGGCTGAGGGCTTGTGCTAATTTTGTGTCTTGTGTGTGTGTATGTGGGAGCTAAGAAGAAGAAGAAAGGACAGAGAAGTTGGCCATATAAATGACGGCAGAACGTGGTAGAGAACTCTCAACACAAGTTTTTTGCTTTCATTTGTTTCATTTCTGTCTCTGTTAGGAGTTCGTCATAAAATTTCATAAAGGTCAGGAGAGACAGACATGGCCAAAACAAGCTTCCCCTTCATTTTCATGGTTACCTGGGTGACGAGTTATGTCCCATCTAATATATGATAGGTTGCCTGAAAAGAAGCAACTTTTCCCCAAATAGAAACACTCGGAGTGGCTGCAAAATAAAGTCCAGAGTACCAGAGTACAAAGGAGGCTGCATGCTGCTGGATATGCTCTCTCCTCATTAGAACAAGTAAGAGAAGAAACTGGATGAAAAATAAAAGTTATATGGACACAAGCCCTGACAGTTTTGAATGACTTTTACAAACTGCAGCAAAGGTTTTGAGCACTTTTATAACTTTTCATGTGGCTGTCCAGTCAGTGTTTATGGTGAATGTAGTTACTTAAAACAATAAATTCCTAAGTGCATGCGATATTGACCAAGTTTATCCAGCTCACAGAACCATAACAACAGTTCCTACAGTACAAATATTGTACAATACTCATCCAGCATGCTCACTAACTACACAGAGACAGAGACTACGAATCCAAGCTGAAACAGCATGTAGTTCTTCCTTAACACCACTGACATTACTGTGAGATCACTGGTTGCAGGAAGAACAACAGATTTTTGCAGCAGGAGAACTCAGCTGTCTTTGTCAATATAGCACACACTGAGGCATTTATTGCTCCAATTGACATTTACCACCAACACTGACTGGGCATCCACATAAAAAAGTGCCAAATTTTTCCTGCAACTCCTGGGTCAATATACTATGATGATTTGAAGAGTGAATGGCTTTCAGTCTTTTGTTACTGAACCACTCACTCATTTAATTCTGATTCACAGCTTATTTTACAGAAAAATCCCCCTCTTTTTTTACATGCCCGCTGTTAATACTCCTCTGCGTCCACTCTGCTAAGTGTTTTCACAGATAAGTTGAAATAGATACTGGTGGCTGACTAGCTAATGCCTTTTTTTCACCACAGCTTTTTTTCCACTACCTCACCCGAGCTGAGCTGTTTCACAGGAAACTCCATCACCTTGAGGCAGACGAGCAAACATTATGACGGCCACATTTGGAATCTTTTCAAACATATGCCAAGAAACACGCTGGGCATTAGCTGCCACAGGCCCTGTATTATCAAACATATTTATCTTGATGACACACTCCACATCTTGATTGCATTATTAGCTCTCTGTTGTCCTTGAGGTCCGACGAGCAGCATGCTGCTATTGGCTTGGGCTCCTGTGCTAATAAGCCAGCCATAATGTTAGCATTCTGCAGATCTCACACTCAGACTGGAGGAAAAGGGCTTGTTCTCCCTCTCACTGTGAGCCAGTTGACAGCGTTCACTCTGAATGAGGTGCCCCGTCAGCTCGCCATCTGCGCCGGGCAAATTAAAAACTGTACACCAGGGGGTGTTTGGCCCCGGACAATAGCTCCAGGACTTCATCGTTACTTCAATTTATAACAATTGTGTTATTCTGAGTGGGCACATAGGATTATATTGTTTGTCCCCCCCCCTTTTTTTTTTTTACTGTTGTTAAAGTACAAAAAAAAGAAGCACATTATACAACAGAGGAACATTTGATTACCTACACAGGCAGGCGTGTGTCTCACGCCCTTCCCTCTGCTGGCTGCGATTGTTTGGGTGACAGGGAAGTGGAAGAAAGAAAACGTCCCTGCCTTTGGTGTGCTTACGAACAGGGAGAGGAGCCCCTGTGTGACAACAGCTTTGTTCGGCATATGGGGTGTTTCATTGTTTAGGAAAGCTGATAATTGATCTTCAGTGCAGAGAACTTAAAAGGCTTTTTGTGTGAGAAAAAAAAAATATAAACACCAAAAAAACAACAGAGACAGAATCTGACTGCGTGTTGAGAACTTCAAACGGAGCGGCGAAGCATCAGGGTGGTGAGAGCCCCGCAGGATTAAACAGGAGGGCTGCTACCGACTGAGTGATAATTCCTCCAGCAGGGAGGCTTCACGGACTACTGAGGCACTGTGGGACTGCGGAGGTTCGGGCCGAAGCCTCTGGCAGACAAAGTGGCCTCTGTTCTGGGAAAGAGACCGAGAGACTTGCAGGATGGATGGTTCTGCTGAGCCGTAATGGCCGACATCTTCCAGCATGATGGGCTCAGTGATGATACTAATCACTGCGTTGGATCAACCACTGCCATTATCTCCCCTGTGTCCCAATTTGCGCGGTGACAAAGGGATCTGACTTTGAGCAAGTCTTAAAAACTCCTCATAAAGTTGAGGCGGGTGCTTTAGTTGTGTAGATAAAAGGGAACGAGGCTGGCCAACAGCTATCTGATTGAAAATGACTGGTTTTGAATGTTGCAGTGTTAGAAAATTGTCTGAACACCACCTCCTCAATCTTATCTGAGAGCAAGCCAGCTTGGCGGCATTTCTATTTCTATTCCGGCCATGCCAGGGGCTGCGCAGCGTGGCCAGCGGGGGAGTAATGGGACGTGACAGGGATGATGATCCTTCTTGATACAGGGCATTAGGCAGCCTGGCCAGCAGAGCTCCTGGTCCATCAGAGGAGTGATGCTTCAGACAATGGCTTCAATGTTTAAGCTGTCAGACTGGCTGAGAAGGAGAGGTGGCCATTCAGCCGCCTCAGTGAAATATTCTCTAACCTCCCGAGTTGTAAAGTGCAGAAACATTTACTTTGGAGGCATATAACTGAATAAATCTGAACCTCCTCTCCAGATAAAGTCACAGTGAGTGAGGAGGCTGAGGTTCAATATGTTGTTCAAGGGTATTTAAAGGACTATTCCTATTTTTTTTAACATTATGGGTCTTATTTCCACTTTTACTGGAACGCTTTACTCACCAGCTTCAAAAACATATGAACAGAATCAAACATGACAGGAATACAAGTTATCAGATGATCAAACCAAACAAAAGAAATACCTGCCCTTGTTAAACACTTTCATTTCAATTGAGATTTTGCAGACCGACTTTCAGTTTAAACAGACCTGCTGTACTATACTCACTGCAGCTGTGCATGTTTACAGTCTAATGGAAACGTAACGGACATTTTGGGTGTGCACACGTACAGTTTCACCATCAAATAAGCTCCTTTAGCTAAACTTTGGGCTTGCTTATAATCTGCACAATCATCTGACCACTTTACTGTAATGATGACAGCTCTCCAGGATCTCAACAATATAACTGTTTGGGTAAATTGTTAATGTTACCAATAGGAATGTTGGCCAAAACTACTAAAAACCACAACTTAAATCCACTCTACTCATTAACTCTGAATCATGGCTGCTGACAGACACAAAACAGCTGCTGCAAGAAGTAAACCTTTTCGCGTATAAGATAAATTCTATAAAAACCTTTGCAGGCCGTGTCCACCAAGGCGTTTTTTTCCCCCAGCTGAAAATGTGAGGTGCTCTTTTGAAAATGCCCAGCTGGGAGCATTTGAGAGCACTTTGGAGGGCAGCGTTTTTTCAGCTGAGACGCTTCGGTTGCTATGATATGGAATATCTGTGGAAGTAAGGGTTAATCTATGTGTTGCATAGTTTGTGTTATCAATAAATGCTGAATGTAAAAATGTTGGCACATGGTAAAACACTTTGGCTCTGGTCCTTCCTCTGGTTGGTGTAAAACTGAAGCACATATGTAGAGAGGACAAAACCCACCGGCCTGTGTGGGTTTACGAGATTTTGTGGGTGAGGCAATATCCCAGTGAGCGCCATTGTTGGTTAAAGAACTGACGTTGGAGGGAGCCTGATTCAAGGACCACTGTGTTAGTGGGACACAGTTTGAGGTTTTTGTCCCGCCCCTTTCTCCACTGTGACTTCACAGCTGAGTGAAAAGAACAAATAACAAGTGCAGTGTTTTCAGTTCTTGGTGACCAGAAAAAACGCCAAACATGCACCGATCAACGCACAATAGATGCTGAGTGCCTCGGTCACACTACCTCGGATTCACAACCGTTCCTGAACGATACTTTAAATAAAAAATAAAGATACATTACATAGTACAGTTACTGACTTTAAGCAAAAAAGGCTGTTGAAAGACTCGGTGGTACAAAACAAAACAATGATCTGCGTCATTGGGCATAACAGGGTTTTTCCTGCATGCCTCTTTGACATGTCAGAAAGCCGATCAAAAACATTATCAGATCTTGGTACAAGCGAGCTGCGTGCTTATTTGGCTCACTGATGCGGACGAGATTTACTACTTAGGTATCGAAATTTGGTATCAAATGACAAGGCACTTTTCGATACTTCGTAGTATTGAAGCGATTCGATCAGTGCCATGAAAATACCCAGCCCTGGGGCTCCCTTTGCGAACAATTTAAAAAAAAATACACTGGAAAAAACACTTTAGTGGACACAGCCCGTTAGAATCGTACGTGGGTGTAAGACTGCCTGCTGAGTTCAGTCTGCTAGCCTTTAGTGGTGACCAGCTAAATCAGGGAGGTAAATGAAAAGACAAAGACATGTCCACTGACCATACGCTGAATCTAGCGCCGTGTTTTGCTTGCGAGTCGTTGCCAGGACATCTGGAGAAAAAAAAACAAAACAAAAACGAAGACAGTGAAAATGATATCAGAGTGTGTGGTTATGATTAGTCAATATTAATGGCTTCTTGGCAACAATTCATTCATGTCTAATGGGAGACACGTATTGTTGAATTTGTCCTGTTTGCCGTTCTGATTACATCTCAGACGCATGCAAAGGAGCTTTAACAACCCACTTTGTCTGTTATAAAAACACTTCTGTGAGCAAATGCTTGATTAGGATAGAAAGATTGAGAACAGTATTCCAGCAGGGATTGTGAACGGGGACGAACTGCTCTTCAAGCTCCTTCAATATGAACTGAATTGATGCCCGCGCTGAAATAAATACATTATAATGCTCCGTTATAATTCATTAGATCCGCAATCACTTGTGCCTGCTGTTGCTCTGCCATCAAGATCTGATCAGTCAATAGGTCTGTCTTCTCTCTCTCTCTTTTTTTTTTTATTACTTCTGTACATCACTGAAATAAATAAATGTTTCTGTCTCACCGTGGCAGGTATCAGGGTGTTGATGGTAACCGTTCTCCACGTCCTGTTCAAACCCGCCCCTGAAAATTAAACACACACACACACACACACACACACACACACACACACAGCAACAAAGACAAAGAGACAAATCAGTAAATTTGAATCAATCCATTTTCCTTGACCATCCATTTCTAACAAAGCACCTCTTTGAGTCTTCCCAAAATTGGATTTGTTGATGGGGACTGCTCGGCGACGGGGAGTTAAGTGCACCGTAACAAAATTTAATTTGTTTTGTGTCTGGCTGAGGTCAGAGTGTCTGAGTCTCGCATTTGTCGTGAGGACACAGTGGTGGCCGGACCTGAAGGGAAAACCCACCCTTGGATCCTCTTCCAAGGTTGTTTATCATCAATTTTGTGGTGTTCAGCAGATTCGAGGAGTTAGTTTGTGATGAAAAGTTGTAATTTACTTCTGGGTGTCCTCACTTTCCCTCAGCCTGACGCCTCTGCTCGTACTTCAGTCAGTCATTTCCAACACATTTTAGATCTGGGCGCCAGTTCTCATACATAGCACTTTCTGTAGCTGCACTGTATTTTAGCCTACTGAGGCATCCGCTGGTGAAATTGGTACCTCTGGATTGAACATCTCTCTGTATGATTGTTGAATGTCAGTGAAAAATACTCCAGAGGGGAGTGTGTTGATTGAGAGCAACTGACACCAAACCTGTCATTTACCACGGAGACGCTCTCTGCTGCTGAACTCTTTGCATTGCTAATGGCGGGGGAAATATATTCACAAAACATCTATAGGTTGGGCAGATTTCTGCAGGAGTAAGAGAAATACAGTGGGGAAAAAAAAAGATCCTAGAGATGGAAATGCTATCCTCAAAAGCACTTAAAATGTTTTCATGTGGATTTTTGGGGGGAGAAGAGGAGGCTTTCAGAGTCGAGACAGGAAAACATGGTCCTGTTTAAAACTTTTCAATACTGTTCTTTTTATTTTTCTATCTCATGCAAGAACATAGTGACTAAATAATTAATGAAGATTTTATACAGCATGAATGTGTTGCCCTTTAACCACACACATTTGTAATTAAATCTAATAAAATTAAGAACTGATGCACATTTGCACAGAAAGCGAGACTAAAACCAGTGTTTCCCACATGGACTTCACTTGTGCTTGGCTACTTTTTTATCCGTAGAAGCTTGTAAGTGCACCTGGATGGTGCCGATATTCAGTCGACTGAGATTCTTTAAGTTGAGCAGTTGTGTTTTTTTTGTCAGTCAGTGTGCAGTGTACTTCTGCAGACGTTTCGGTATCCAGAAGTAGCTGCAGAGTGAGTTCTCCTCGCCGTTTCTCTGGGGTAAAATCGTTTCACTATAACAAGGCGTCCTGTCCTCCTGATGAAGATATTTACGACGGGTACACGGAGCTGTGGACTCCCAAACGGATGCATACATGGACAGCTCGGAGGCAGCTGCCCAAAGAAAGACGGCCTTGCCTAGTCAGGCCCCCAGGTAACGTTATCCTTTGCCTTCTGCTTAAAAATTGTGAATAAGGAAAAGTCTCTTGCTTTTGTTTGATACCGACTGTCAGCAAAAAATGTTATTGCACATGTCAAATCCTTCATTAGCATAGTTAGCGTGCATTAGCTCAGAGGGTGTCTGTTTAGGAGTATAATCCTGGCTTAACTTTGCTTGTTTACTATGTTATGTGAACGTTGCTGTCGTCCTAAATGTCCCGCCAAACTCCATTCAAAAAATCTGGTACTTTAATAAAGCGCTGCTTATTAGTCTATATTTAAAAAAGGACTGAATAGTTGAATATTCGTTTTGAACAACTAAATCCAATTTGACTGACAAAAATGATGAGTCGGGTACGGCCCTTGGTATAATGTTTCAATTGTTTCAATAGGTTACGTCATTAACTACAAGCCTCTTCCACACACGGCTC
>JAJHUR010113808.1:7323-30275 GCA_027495735.1 Lutjanus campechanus | reverse complement strand
AGAAAAGCACTGAAAAAAACATTAATACGGAAATCTCCCATGTGAAATAAATAAATCTGTAACTTTGTCAGAAAATTACAGCATGCTCTCAAGTAATTATTAAAATTAATAGTCATAAACTTTATTTGTATGGCACCTTTCATGCAAGAAATGAAGCTTAAAGGTCTTTACAGTAAAATACATTACCAGACCAAACACCAGATGACAGACGAACAGATAACAGTCAGTGAAAAATCAAAAAATTAAAAAACGTCAATTAAATCTTTCAGTTATATATTTTTTTGTCATACATATATTAGATTTAAATACGATCTGTCCACACAGTAACTAAAATATGGTAAAATAATCAAAATACTTTTGGATGTCTGAAACAATATCATACTTTCATTTGAAGCTGTAACTTTGCACTTATCTACACACTACCTGGGGGAGCTGTATGTGTGAACACAAATACCAGAATTAGTTGCACCGGACAGCAAACATATTTAACCCTGCCGGCTCCCTAGTGCAAAGTCCTTAGAATGATTAGAGCGGGCCATTGTCCAAAACAAACAAGTGGGCATGTTAATAATGAAGCTGCTTCTTACTGTTTTCTGTTTGCCTGTTTGCTTTCATTTTTTTTTGGTAGTTTAGTTTTCATACAGACTATCTACCAATCAGTATCAGCCTTTATGAGTCTAATTTTTTTAACGCCTTTCTTCATCATCTGTGATGTGAAAACATGAGATTTTCACACAAAGTAAAAGTGTGTGCCTTGCTCCTAGTTCATTTATAAAACTGGAGACTGGAGTCACGCTTTCGATCGCCCCTTCTTCACAGTTAGTTTTAGTGGTTTCTATTGATATCAACACAAAAACATTCATCATCACAGATAAATCTTCTTTCTCCTGCATGCTCTGCAGGCTCCATCCCTCACCTAAATCAAGCATTTTCAACCTGTGAGAACAACTAAAGCATCTGTTATCAAGAGAGACTTTAGCTTGAGTGGCCATCAAAACTCTTAAATGTCATTCAACCTTAAACAGTTAAGATTACTGGATCGACAGAAAATGAATAATTTAACAACATTTTTAAACATTTCAATTTCCATCAACATTTTGAAGCTAAATATACCATCCACTCACTGGTTCCTGCTTCTCAAATGTGTGGATATGCTGCTTCTCTCTGTTTCGTATTAATGTAAAAACTCAAGGTTGGACAAAACAAATGATTTGAAGACGTCACCTTGGCTTCTGGGAAATTATAATTCCCATATTTCAATATTTTCTGGCACAAATATAGACTTTTTGAGAGACAGAATATACAGTAGGGTAGGTAAGACAAGGTAAATGTTAGGAGAAATAGCCCTTTGTCTTCACAATGTTAAAATGACTGAAAAACACATTGTTGAAGTGCTCTGGTAGCCTGATTGGTACATTGCATGCCACATAACCACAACATCCTGGGTTCACTTCCAGCAGAGGAACTTTTTTGCACGTCACACTCCTCTCTCCTGATTCCTGTCTGCCTTTTCTCTGTTAGTTGTTGAATAAGGGGGAAAAAAGTAAATATATATATATATATATACATATATATGGTAGGTAAAATACTATATAGAATCCATTTATAAAAGTGTTATTTTATTTATAGGAACTTAAGTGATCTGTTCTCCATCGAAGAGGTGAACCCTTTGCATTGGCTTTGTTGTATTATAATTTATTTATTTAAACCACAACTACTATATCTAAGTTCCAGATATTTGATGACTTGATATATACTACTTTTATAACACAAACCTACTTGCACACAAATTTTACCTTCTTACCTCTTTTCAAATGTTCTCAGAGCACCAGCCTCCGTACATCATAGCTGTTCTCCCTCGATACGTGGAGATCCGGACCTTTGAGCCGAGGCTGCTGGTGCAGAGTGTGGAGCTGCAGAGACCTCGTTTCATCACTTCAGCGGGGTGAGTAGTCCTCTGTGAAGCTATACAAGATTTTCTGGCAACTTATCCTTGCAAAGGGACTTAAACACACTTGCAGACTGCAGTTAGGAAACGTAATTCTCACCGAATTATAGCGCAAACAGATTTTGTGGACACTAGCTGAGAGGAAAGAATTTAGATTTGTCACATTCTCAATTAACAAATGGGGCAAATAATAATAATAAACTGACCTTTTCACAGCAGCCATTTTGACATGAAATAGTGGTGTAAGCACAGGTGTTATGAATGAGACTAATTAATGTTCAGTTCCATTCAGGTCAAACAGAGTCAGGGTGCTGCTGTTGTGCATGTCGGCTCACTGGAAAGGTTCTGCTTCATTAAACAGAACATGACCTTAATTAATATCATTAGTAACACCTGTGTTTACCCTGCTATTTCATATCAGTATGGCTGCAGTGAAAAGGTTCTATTGAAAGATTAATGATGAGTTGTTATAGCAGACTTGTTATAATAGCATACCAACCTATACCACTATCTTAAGAACTTTAATTACATGGCTTTGTCAAATACTTGATTCTAATTGGTCGATTGCAACATTCAGAGGTCTGCTATTTCTGTGTAACAGACCGTTGTTATGAACACAGTACTGCTCATAGACTCTGGAGGAAAAATAAAATCATTGTTAAACCACTAAAATCACTTTCAAATAAATATTTTGTGTCAAATTATTGTTTTTTTTTAAATTTCATGATATGCTGTTATAACAGAAAAATGTTCCTGTAAAAGCAGAATACTTTGGCATGTAGTTATACTAAGAAAATTGCATAATGACATAAAAATATCTTCTTATAAAAAGGAACTTATTAAAATGAGAAATCTTTCACATTATAACACAAACAATGAGCACATTTTTTTTTTGTCAAGATGGCAGCAGAGGGGAAGTGAAGGAGGGAAAAATATTTATAACATAATCAAATAGTAGCATTGATTACACAAACAAATGCAAACGGTTAAAAAAAAAAAAAGACCATTTATCAGTTCCACCATCTTAATCTTAATCAAGAGGTTCCTGCAAAGAATCCAGAGACCCTTCATATCTTAGTAAAGGTTTTAGTGGACCTTTTGAGTGTGAATATATTTTTTTCTACTTCTAGGAAGTACGTAACATCTTTGACTTAGTGAGAGAAGGACGGAGGAGCATTCCGTTTTATGTTCAATGTTCAAATGTCTCGCAAGGAGTGCAGTGAAGGCTATGACCACATGTAGGCTTTAGTTGGTAAGGGGGGAGTGGGATTTCTTTGATGTTAAACCAAAGAGGGCACAGACTGAGTGAGGGTCAAATTGGATTTCAAACGTCTCACTAAAAGCTTCAAAAATACTCATCCAGAAGGTGGAGAGATTCACATCGTGCATGAAGTCCACAGGCTGGACTTTGCATCAAGGGCATAATGGCTCAATGTTTGGATAAATCTTCACCAATCTATCATTTGAATGTTGCCTTTTTTGACGGCTGCCCCTCTGGTTCCTGTGCATAACATCCTCTAAATAACACAACGTGTGATCCAACACTTACATCACCTCTCCTGGTTTATATTTCGCATGATAAAGATACTGATAATGACAGTTCCTCACAAAGTAAACACCTCAGTTCCAAACTATTCTCTCTAATCATGTTTTCTCCTCTTATCTTTCACAGGCCAAATATTGTATATGTTGCCAGCAACCACTTTGTGTGGCGTCTGGTTCCCGTGTCAATAGCCAGCCAGATCCGGCAGCTTCTTCAGGACAAACAGTTTGAGCTGGCTCTCCAGCTGGCGGTGAGCTTCGCTTCACTAATAAACCTTATTAAATTCCTCAAGATTCAGTTAGTTCAGTGCTGTAGTTCAGAGGATGGAACATTGAAATCACTTACCTTGATTAGGAGCTGAAACAGTAAAATGCTCACGGCTTTTTATGTTATGGTCAGACTATCAGCAATCCAGCTTTCTGGGGGCTTTTCCAAGACTAAAACATTTCACATTCTTGGAAGCTAGCGTCCTGATAAATGAACTGTAGACATCTTGTTGTAGCATGATGCGTTTTTTTTTTTGGTTTTTTTTCTCTATTTCTTGTTTTTCTGCCAGAAGATGAAGGATGATTCAGACGGTGATAAGAAGCAGCAGATACATCACATACAGAATCTCTATGCCTTCAATCTGTTCTGCCAGAAGAGATTTGATGACTCCATGCAGGTGTTTGCCAAACTCGGCACAGGTAAGGCTTTTCTCCATCCCAGTGGACATGTGATTTCTGTCTCTTTAGGCCAGATTTGTAATTTGACAGTCAGACTTGGATCAAATCGAACGTGTTGTAATATTTATCTGTTATAACCTGTAACACATGGCTGCTATTCCCCACATTGGACTCCACAATAAGTGTCCGTAGTTTAGATATTAAAAGTAAATGTTTTGTACTTTTGTCTGTTTTGTTTAGGTGATTGGTTTTGTCTCAGCATGATAAACATCATCCATTTTACTCTCATGATCTGTGTTTGTGTAATGCAGCCAAATTTAGATGAATCTGGTCATAATTATATGGCATTTATATCTAGTTATTACTTCCTCTTTTCGTGAACTCATGAGACATCTGTTGCTTATTGTGTATATTGATGGAAATATCTGTATTCCCATATGACCTTCACATGTGATGATGTCACGTTCTGTGCGAATTAATTCCACAATGATGACAGACTTTTCCCTGGCTCTAATGAACTCTTGATTTTTTGTCTGCTTAACAAGAAATAGATTTTTTTTTAACAGTATATGTTGTGGTGATTTTGTGTGTTTGTAATAGTCCTCAAATAACTTTTCCCTTTTTAATCAAAGGCTAATAAACAAAGTATCAAAAGCGGAATAAAGTATGACAAATTTCCCATCCTGTGCTCTGCAGATCCCACCCATGTGATTGGTTTGTACCCAGACCTGCTCCCGTCAGACTATCGCAAACAGCTGCACTATCCCAACCCTCTGCCTACACTGTCCGTGGCAGAGCTGGAGAAGGCTCATCTCGCTCTCATTGATTACCTCACCCAGGTGTGTGTGTGTGTGTGTGTGTGGGTACAATGTCTTTACAAAACTGAGTAAATTAGAAAAATCAGTGAAAGTGATAGACACCACTTTGTGAAGGATTTAAATGGTTTGGAACGTACTGCTGTGGACAGGGTCAGCAACGAAAGGTATTTTAGCCACTTAAAAAGGACCCACCTAAAAAAAAATCAATATCACTGGTGGCGTATGCTGTATTTAGAATATTTTCACAGATTTACTCTGCCATCAGACAGCCTTTTCTGACAGGAAGCTGCTGTTTTAAACCAATAAACCAACCAAAGTCCACTGGCAAAATCAGTAATTTTATGTCACTGAACACAGGAGTTGCTGGTCTACCGCTGCCTCCATCTGTTAGTTTGTTTGTGTCGTTGGGTCACTTGTGTGTTTTAAAAGGATAGTTCAGAATCACTGAAAAGTCACACAATCACACAAACAAACAAAAAATATTGAGGCAGTGGAAGAACAGCAACTCTTGTGTTCTTTGAGGTAAAATGACTGATTTTGACATGGAGATTGGTTGGTTTGGAGAGAGTGAAGATGGAGGTTTCCTGTCTTAAAGGACTTTCTGACAACAAAGTAAGGACAGTAGACCTTTTTGAAGTGTCTAAAATACCTTTTGTTGCTGACCCTGACCACAGCAGTTCATTGCTTAGCTTTTGTCCTGGTACCTAAGTGGAGGCGAGCTGACTGGCATCTATACTGACAATTGACAAGTGCCTTATACAGCCCTGCATCAAATAATCCAAAATATGCCTTTAAGCTTTGAATGAAGCTCTACTTAGATGACAACAAAAAACCCAGGGGCTGTATAATAATAAAAGCATGTTAAGGGTGAGGAACAAGGTATTTAGTGTCAATCTTTTTTTATTTGTCTTTGCAGAAACGCAGCCACCTTGTGAAACAGCTGAATGACTCTGACCCCTCCACAACGTCTCCACTCATGGAGGGCACGCCAACTATTAAGAGCCGCAAAAAACTCTTGCAGATCATCGATACCACCTTACTGAAATGTTACCTGCACGTAAGGCCCACACTATCTTCCTCCTGTCCTTTTTCTTCATTTACAAATGGGCAATATTTCAGCCCAAACTGCCACTGTTGAACAATATTATTACTTGATATTGATAATTCAGTATCTTGCAGAATATACAGCATATAATATGTGCAGTGTGGTGCTCTTCAGTCAAGTGATTTGTTGCATTTTTTATTAGGTGCAAAGCAAGAAAGAAACAAACAGACTTATTTTATCTTAAGCCATTTCTTTTTCTTTTCCTTAATGCCACTCATGACTCGTCATACTTTTTGGTAAACAACCAACCTGCAGTTGTCAGTGAACTCCATCCAAACCTTTATATTTCATGATAAAAGTTACGGCGGTTGTTACGAACTTGGCAGTCGTCACCATCCACTTGCAGCAAAATGAGATGATCACAAGAAAGTAATTTCAAACACTCATGGAAATTGGCAGCAAGACGAGGCAGTTAATTTTACCTCACACGTAGCCAGATATGCTTTCTTTTAGGCAGCTCATTGGTAGACTTTACTTTGAAGTAACTGAGTCACAGTTAAAAGTGATGTGTTTGACTGTCATCTAGGTGTAGTAGCTCCAGTTATGTGAGTCTGGTGTTGATTTAGGAAAGTAGATGCCCAGGCAACAAAGCGAAACGTTTGATTTACCAGCCAATCTGTTTGTCAAACTTTATCTACAGTAAAAAAAGCAACTTGTGCTTGAATGAGATCACAGATATCAGCAGCCAAAGTAAGTTTTTCCACAAGCAAAGTCTCCTCCACGTGTAGATGAGCCCACTCATGTGGTTTGGGCATCCAGGAAAAGTGCCACCAGGTGCTTCCCTTTGGAGAAACACTATTTAATCAGAGGAATCCCAGGTCAGACCCAGATCATACTGGAGGGATAACCTAGGAATGACTGGAGATTCTCTAAGTCAGTGTGAGCTTTAGGGTGCCAAGCATCTGCACCAGATTATTTAAATGATAAACACACTGTGAAGCAGAGAGGAAGAACTAATCAGTGAAGTCACCTGCCCTGTAGTCTTTGGGTGAAACTCAACCTGAGCTTTAAAGGGGTGAACGGATTTAAATTTGGAAACGTTTGATCTTCATGTTTTGTAATTTGCTTCCATCCTCTCCGCATTTAGACCAACGTGGCCCTGGTGTCCCCCCTCCTTCGTCTGGAAAACAACCACTGCCACATCGAGGAGAGCGAGTACGTCCTGAAGAAGGCCCACAAGTACAGCGAGCTCATTATTCTCTACGAGAAGAAGGGTCTGCACCAGAAAGGTAAGGGTCTGCTTCCGGGTCAACCGCTTGTGCTGCAAACCAGGTGATCGTATCACGATGTTTTCTGCAGAATTACATTGTAAATTCTGATAAACCTTAAAGTCTCATCTGCAGGAAGGAGCTGTGTGTAATTATGGGAATCATAACTTAATTATATGTACACATCACATGTAGGTCCAACACCTGCACTCTGACAAAAATCACAAATTTATTTAAATGGATAATATTTTGACCCCAGCTGGATTTTACAACTGTGTTTCTAGAAATACTTTCTGACCTGTATTCAACGGAATACAGTACAAAAACAAGATATTTAATCTTCAAACTGATAAACTTTATTGCTTTTTCTAAATATGCACTTATTCTTTATTTGATACTTGCAACATGTTCCAAAAAAGTTGGAACAGGGGCATGTTTAACCACTGTGATACGTCAACTTGTCTTTCACTCTGTAAACATTTGGTGACACACTCTTTTCCACTTTGCGTCAGTCCATCTCAGATGAACTTGGGCCCCAGAGAAGTCAGGGTCCATGCTTGTGAATGACTGAGCCTTTTGAGGATGCCCCTTTCATGCCCTAATCATGATACTGTCACCTCTTACAAATTAAGCTATTTACCTGTCGAATGTCCAAACAGGTGTTTTTGAGCATTCCCAGTGTTGTTTATGCTGTTCCAACTTTTTTGAGAAGAACGATTTGCAAATCAAGCTAAGTTAATGAGGTGAAAATTTAAATATGTTAACTCTGTACTGTTTTCAATTGAGTATATGTTGGGAAGAATTAGCAAATTATCACATTCTGTTTTATGTAAGTTTTACACAACATCCCAACTTTTTTTTAGAATCAGGGATGAATTTGATGTATTAACTCTACTATTTGGAATTAATGTATTTTAGAGCAAATTTTCATTTAACGCTGCCTCAACTGTTGACAGTTTTTGAGTAGTTTTTCACCCCGGGGAAGTTGAACATTAACCACAGTCTATTAGCATATGTTCATATGGGCATGATAACCATTGCTGAGGCCTGATGAAGATCTGACAGAGAATTGAAACATTGTCCATATGAATACATTTGTGGTTTGGAGTCATCATGCAGGCATTAATCTTTTCATTCTTGAATGGACATTAATTTGCAGCAGATGTAAAATGTCTTACAGTTTTTTTGGCAGGAACTGTGATGTAAAGACAACAATCTGAACTGAACTGTCAAAAAATTAGTTTTTTTTTTCCATTGTAAAATGTATGTATTTATCCTGCCAGCAGTTTCATCTAATGCTAATCAATATATTTGATGCACATTTTTTGCCCTGTCTTGGCACACAAAAACAGTTTATCTGCCTGCTTTAAGAGGACAGTTTATTTTCAAAGTGAATTTTATCTTTCACCCAGCTCTGTCTGAAAAACTGCCTTTAATGCCAAGTCCATATTTGTGTATTTGTACTGAACTCTGCTTCTCTGCAAAAACAGTACAAATTCCATTTGATTATTTGTGATTCGGGGCATAATAATTCATTTGAAATAGTGGGGATTTATACACCTCCCTCAGCTGTTGATGGCTCCCCTGGAAAACTGGCAGATTTTTTGCTTTATTGAGCTCAACTGCAAGTTAAAATATGTCTTTTTAAAGGCCATTTTTAGCTGCAAAAGCAAGTAGAAGACACAACATTAAAAACACATGACTGTGAGAAATAAGTTCATTAAACAGAGGTGGATAAACCTACCATATAAGTTAAAATGAAATAACATAAATCAGTCAAATAAAAAATATGTCATACTTAAAAGAATGGACGTATATACAGACAAGAATTTCTATAATCTAATAAACATTTTGTAAGTCACATCCAGACATGTGTACATGCATTTTAAACTGAGATTACAGGGGAACAGATTTGTTCTCTCTGAGTTTGTTTCAATTTACTCTTCCTCCTCTGTCTCTCTTTCTTTTGGATGAGTTCACTGAAATCTGTGATTATTGTTAAGAAATCTGCACTGACGTTAAACACTGAGCCAAACTGACCAACCTGGTAAACTCCAACATAACAAGCCTTTATTCGGCTAATCTTAATCAGTATGTGGGGAAAGAAATATGTTTTTCTTATTTGTAAAAATCCTATAAATGATCATTTCTTAGTTGCTCGAAGTAGAGTAGATAAAAACTAAATGCTGCAAAAGTTCCCTCCAAGTTATTTTTTTTTATTAAGTTAGTTATAACATCCTTTTTCAAAATACTGAGAATAAAAAACAGATTTATTCTGTCATTTTCCAACAAATGATCAGGAAATAAAGCTTGAACAATGGCTTGTGGTGCAGGAAGCGTTTTGGCGTCTTTGGTTGAAGTCCATCTGCAAATAAAGTCAAATCAGTGTCATACTGTAATGTTTACTACGTACAATACTAGATACATCTGCGTTTTATTTGTATCAATTTTGCTCTCATTGTTAAAGGGAGGTCTTGTCTCTACATATTTTCAAAATGTTAAATTAAGTTTAAAAGAAATAGTCACTGGTGGAAAATAGTATAGTTTTGTTGCATATGTACTTGAGTATTTTAATTTTATGCTGCTTCATGCTTGTACTTATATTTTAGACAGAAATATTGTTGCAGTTACTTCTTATATGAATCATCAGTGTATATTCAGCCACCCAAAAGTGTATAAAGTTATAAAATTAGCTCAAAATGCTGTATATATGTTGATGCATCAGTAATCTGTTGTCATCGTAGAGGCTAAACCAACACTTTAAGCCACGCAGACGCTGCACCAGAATGACCAAACTGACGCGCTGATTAATAACAGTGTGAATCAATGAATCAAAGTCAAACTAAACACACTTGCCAGTTGAACACAGTCCATTTATTTCCTTGTCAAACTTCTGATCGTCCATTAAACTTGAACATGTTTCCAATAACAAAACAAAAACAAAACAAAGACATCCACATGTCTAACTTATACAGCAACAGGCTGCTTCACTAGTCAAAATTATCATATTATTATAATTTCCATCTCTGGCTTTCTTTAAACACTATAGGAATTGCAAACATTGGATTTGACTGGAAAGCAGAGGTTCTTATGGATTCAATGAGCCCAGTCGTATTATTGTGTGATGATGTTAGTCCCCTTAGTAGTTGCGCTGTAGTGAGACCATGATACTGATTACTTGTTGGAATTAGATTCAGTTACTGTGGGCAATGTAATCTGCTCTGTACTATACTATACAAAAAAAAACTTTATTCACATCTTTGCAAATCTCCACTGGTTGCCTCTGGCAGTTGTGGTGGCATTTCAGTCATTACTTTACCATCTTTTGTCTGGCGGAGATCTACACGATCAACTATCGCCAGAGTGCACTCTTGCAGTTTGAAGTGGGTAACTGATATGAGTCATTATCCAGCTGATTGACTTATCTGTTGTCTGTTGCCTGATGATTAGAGTTCAGTTTATTTGTCAAAGTGGGGTTTATCTGTTGCAGGCCTCGGCGTGACAACTGAACACACAACAATAAAACGCAATGAAACATCTGCTCTCAATTTCACTTTCAAATTGGATGTTGAATTTGAGGTTTAGTATTTAAATGTTGGATCATTTGATGCCAGACCTACGTCTGTCAGGGCTCTCCCTATTGCCTGCCAATGCAAACAGAGCCATTGTTAGCTGGATTGTTTGTTATGTTTAAATTCTATAGGCTCCTGTTATGTGCTTGTAGCAGAGCTGCATTCTGGGCACAGGGTGGATCCGCTCTGTTGGGCTACACAGTTTTATCTCACAAGAGGTTTCCTGCATGTGGTCGACTCGTCATCCTCGTAGATCATAGCTGCCTTAATGTCATTTGGTTTCTGGCGGCGTTCTGAGGCAGATTCTGGGCCGCTCTCGCTGTTAGCGCGGCTGGTTTTAATCGGCCTGCTACAATTTGTGTTTCTGATGTCATGCTGATCGAGTCTGCCTCTCTTTATCTCTGCCAATTCAAACCAGCTGTTCCCATCCACCAATTAACACCGCGTGTGCTCCGTCCAATTTCTGTTGACACAGGGATTATGTAATGCAGCGTACACCAGAGGAGATGACATCTTGCTACTTTCCATCAGACTAATCTCACATTTACTCTTCACCCGGTTTGCCCTCTCTCAGCTCTGCAGGTGCTGCTGGATCAGTCCACCAAGGCCAACTCTCCGCTGAAGGGCCACGAGCGAACGGTGCAGTACCTCCAAAGACTGGGTAAGGGTCAAGTCTGTTATAACTTACAGTGTCAAAGTTGTCATCTCCATTAATATATTTAATCTGCTGGGGCGAGGTTGGGAGAGCCTCTGAGAAAACTATCACCCTGATTGATTGTGGATGTTGGATGAAATGTACAGTATCGTCAGCATTGTGTTGCATGTTCTGGTCTGCAGTCTTTCACATGTCTGGCGCTGACTAAATGAGAGGGTTTTGTACCAGATGTGTGTACTGTGTAGCTCGTTTGAATCGTTTGTATCTGTGCACCAGTGATGCCAAGATAAATTCCTCTACTTACAGGGTAGTTGGCAGTTAAAGGTGCTGCTGCCTGTGTTTTTGCTAAGTGTATTGGTTTCAAATTAATCTTGACACTGTGATATAATGATTAGGTAATTACGATGTCTCTGGTAGCCCATTATGGGGATTATTAGAATCCTTTTTTAAATGCCAGTTTTATATTTACTGTCAAAGTGTGGTTATTTAGTTAGAATTTCAAATAGAGTTTGACCTAATATTAATATCTCTGTATTTTTCACTCTTTGGATGGTAACAGTATTATTTCACAGTATTACTTTTATTTGTTTGTCTGGTTATTGTTTTGTTTTTTCACAATTTTGGACGAGTAGCCTGTTCCTTTGTGTAAAAACAAGGGGTTGTGTTTAATATTTTTAAGATAAAATAAGTAAAAGGCATGTATCCTTACCAAATAAAGACATTAAGGGTTATAGCGCATTCTCAACATTTATTTGGCAAAAAGCCCAAAGTATGTTATAGGTACAGATGTCAAAAGTCAGATGTTGTGTTTTTTTTTTTTTTACTTTTCTTTTTGCAACAAGAAACAGTATGTTCTCTGTAAGGTCGAGTATTTAGACAGCAACTGAACTTTTGAATAGATCGAAATGTATTATTTTCTATATTTGCTTTTCATTTATCACGCTGATGACAGTAGTTCGAATTCCATGTCATGGCACAACATCACATCGTTAATGATTGACACTGGTGTACCACCCACCCCTCATTTAAACCACTGCTCCTAAAAAGCTTTGCATTTGGTTACAAAGAGGATGTTATTTCCTCAAGTCGAAGGTTTTCTTGTTGAGAGTGATTTTGTTTTTGTTTCTCCGCATCAGCCTGTCACCTGATTCCCAAAATGTGGTTAAACCCAAGAGCAAGTCAGTAAATTAAAAATAAGACCTTGTGGCAAAAAAACAAAAAAATCAAAAGCTGCTTGGAGGTCTTTGATCTCCTTAGCAGTGATTAAATTAGTCAATGACTGCAATGTTTAGTAGTGGGCTGCAACACCAACACTGGGAAATAAAGCAATAACAACAATCTCAGTTTTTTGCAGCGACTGTGGAGATCATCTTGATCATTTTTTTCATTAAGTATACAGCACATTTTTGCCGTTTTGTTCCAGCTACAAACATGACACCACCAAAAAACGCCATTATAACTGGAATAATGGTTTTGAATACAATGTGGACAAACCTCATCAGTCCATTTCTGGTAGATCTACCACAAATAAGTTTTTAAAGGGCAGGTCCTTTTTTTGCTTTTTTAAAAATTCAGTCTGTACCCCCTCAGTTGTGTTTCTTGTGTATTCAAATCTTAACAATAAAATTTTGTTGGAAGTACATATGTTTTAGCATCAAAATGCTATTTTCAAAAGCCCTTCTAAAAATGTGACCTACAAAGGTTTTTGAATAATGACGTTTCTATATAAACCCTCCAGGTTGAGAAGAGGAGCGCAACAGCGCTTTAACCTTTTTTCCTAATGGCTGAAAGGAAGTTTTCCTTTGAAAAACCCATAAAAGAACACAGATGGACTCGCCCTGTAACATGTGGGCAACACTGTGTCTCAAACTTTTTCTGGTCAAGGACGACAACAGCACATTCTTGCTTGTTATATTTTGGAATATTACTTATTCTGTTTTTTTAAATTCCAGTTTGTATCTACAACTACCCTGGTATACACCACGCTGCCTTGTATATAACAACAAATATGTTCATTATTAATTAATCTGCTAGTTATTTTTATGATTGATCAGTCAATTGTCTGGTCTATAAACAGGACAGAACTAACAGTACAAAACAAGCTGCAAAAATGACACGTTAATTATTCATATAATGTAATATCAGAATACTTGCCAATTTATTTTCTGTTGATTGACTAATTGTTGCAGCTCTGGTGCACTGGTCTCATTTTTTCAGGAAAGTAAGCACATTTATTTGTAAAAAAATATTACAATTGCAAGATATGGATATGTTTTTCATCATGATCAAAATTTTCAGCCATCCAGCCCAGTGTTAGCTCTGCCAGTAACTCTAAATCATTGTTGTAATCAGTTATGGATGGTGAAGTGCTGCATGTGTGACTTTGAAAGGATGTTTTCTGAAACTGATTATGGGCTTCATCATGTGGTGGGTCTCCATCTTTTTTTGCTTCCTCGGTGAAGTTAAATTTATTTATCTGTTGTAATCTCTCCTACACAGGAGTGGAGAATTTGGGAATCATCTTTGAGTTTTCTCCCTGGGTGTTGAAGATCTGTCCTGAGGACGGCCTGAAGGTGGGACACAGATTTATACTTTTTTTTTTTTATTCTATGTGCATATGAATGTTGTGAAGTGCTTTGCATTTTTGTATCTAACCTCCATCTGTCACAATGACAGTCAGCACTAAGAGCAAAAACATATAATACACCTTCCCTCATAAATTCTAGCTGTATTTTTTGTCCATTTACCATGAAGACGCTCTAAAAATCTCTCCTCCTGTCCAGATCTTCACTGAGGACCTGACAGAGGTGGAGACTTTGCCCAGAAACAAGGTGCTTAACTTCCTGAAGGAAGGCTTCAAGGAGCTAGCCATCCCTTACTTGGAGCACATCATTTACGTGTGGGAGGATCAGGGCCCGGAGTTTCACAACGTGCTGATCCAGCTCTACCTGGAGAGGGTTCAAGGCCTCATGAAACAGTACCTCAACTCACTGCCAGAAGGTACGAGCCAGAGAAAACCTAAATAGTTGATTTAAGTTTTAACTTTGAGTTCACAGCATCCGAGGGCCCTTAAAAAGTCATGAAAAGTTTTACAGTAACTCATTTTTACTACTTGAGTAAAAAGTAATGTTATTAGTAATGTTTTTAGTTGTTTCGACAAGAAATTAAGAGCTTTTTTAAATTATTTTCAGAGTTACAGACACATACTTAACATTCAGTAATTTCTGCCTGAAACCAAAAAAAAAAAAAAGGAAGAAAAGGGGGAATTTCTCAAAATGGAGGAGTGTAATTGTGTCAGAGCTGCAGGACAACATGTCTCTTGGGCTTTTATATCCTCTTAACTCGCCATTTTGAAGATCAACTCGGTGCCAAAAGAACATAACTTTAATTTACTGAAGGATTTTCATCTGATTACATCACTGCATATGGGTTCACTTTCCCTTTACTTACTCATCCACTCATGGTTGTTTCTTGTTGCTTTGCAA
This sequence comes from Lutjanus campechanus, assembly GCA_027495735.1. NCBI lineage: Eukaryota > Metazoa > Chordata > Actinopteri > Lutjaniformes > Lutjanidae > Lutjanus > Lutjanus campechanus. The sequence goes on along the minus strand of JAJHUR010113808.1, from coordinate 15,276 downwards.
ATAAAGCTTGTGTCAGGACTTATTATGAAGTCCAGCCATCTCCCTCTGTTTGTGCCTTTTAATGATCATCCAGGGACCGTGTATTGAAATGAACCTCTCAGCCAACACGACCACATTTGCAGCTTGTTAATGTGGTCTCTCTCTCTGAGAAATGAACTAATAACTTCTCGTGGAGTTATGAAGCATATTGCAGTTCACAGCTTGTGATATTAAGATATTAAGATATTGTTCCCCTGAGATTATTTAGATTCTCAACAATGAAATATGATCCATCAACATTACAGAATGCTGACTTTGTAAATGTTGATGCCTGTTTAAAGATTATTTTGGGGACATTTTTTGCCGTTATTTAAGAGAGGGGATGATGTGCAGCAAATGGGCAGTTTTGGATGCCCTGCCCCTGTTTTATGAAAAGAAAAACCAAACAAAAACCTTAAACCCAAAGACTCTTCATTTACTGTCATGAATTTTCAAAGAAAAGTAGCAAATTCTTACATTTAAGAAACTGGAACCAACAAATTTTTACTTGAAAATTACTAAAATGATGAATTGATTATCAAAACAGTTGACTATCAACTACTCAAATAATTTTTGCAGCTATGGCTACTAGTGGTTAAAGTGGTTTAAAACTCACCAGGGTGTCGTTAAGTCAAGGATGAAGATTATTTTCTGCCAATCATGTTCTCAGTTACTTTATCAATTGGTCAGTCTATAAAATTGTGAAAAATTATTTTCATGTCTTCCACTTACCTTCATTAGCTGACCAACAGCTCCAAAATTTAAGGTACTATCATAGAAGACTAAGAAGAGCAGCAAATATTCACCTTTGAGAATGTGGACCCAGTGAATTTTGGGCATTTTCCTTTAAAAAATGATCTGAAATATTAAGTTGATTATCAGAATTGGTTTAGTTTAATGCTCTGTTGATTTAATTAATCGATAAGTCAACCAATCTTTGCGGCTCTTGACTTTATGATTAAACTTTGCTGTTGCAGGAGTTCCAGCTGTTGCTGCAGGGCAGGAGGAAGGTGATCTCGGAGAGTACAGGAACAAGCTGCTGTCTTTCCTGAATATTTCAACGAGCTATGAACCGGCCAGACTCATCAGTGACTTTCCCTTTGATGGTAAGAGCTGGACAGTGGACAAACGAGACGTCTCCTCTGTTTGCCTAATAGATACAAACAAGGTTGTGGGCTGACAAGATGACATTTCCGTTTATGATCCTTTGTGATGATGTGAAAATAATGTCTGAAGCATTTATATCCTGGATATGGAACAAAATTAGTTGTTTTTGAAAAAATGTCAGAAATCTGTAGGAATAAAAGTAAACCACCGATTTTATCAGGATATATATAACAGGCCTCAGAAAAATACAGTTTTTTGTGTATTTCCTATTACCTCACGTCCATATGTTCTCAGTTATAGAGGAAAGTTTTCGTCAAGTTATATATATTTAAGCTGAAGGGTGGAACTTGCACCTTTGACCTTGTTTTCCGTCTCCAAGGCCTGCTGGAGGAACGGGCTCTGCTTCTTGGGCGGATGGGTAAACACGAGCAGGCGCTCTTCATCTATGTGCACATCCTGAAAGACACTCGCATGGCTGAAGAGTGAGTAGTTCTGCAAACACCACAGAATCCTGCACAACTGGGTGGGAAAAGACCACACAAATGTTTGTTAACTCCAGCTAATTTGTCTTAAAATTAGAAAATCATCTCTGACTGTAAAATGAGTTGGCCTCTGCCTGAAATAATATTTAATTGCATGCTTGTTCTGCGAGGGAGCAAATCAATTAGTCAACATCATCGAAAACAAGCAGAACTTTAATGTTTTATCTTTGCTCATGATTTTCTCTGTGTGCTCTGCAGATACTGTCACCGGCAGTACGACAGTTCAGTCGAAGGGAATAAAGATGTAAGTAGCTTTTATAAAGTAATTTCATTTTGATGTTTTGTTCCCGATTTGTTAATTTTTCAGTAAAAAAATGTTTTCTTGCCTTTTCCTCTTAGACTTAGACTGGTGTGTTTGTTGTGTCCACTTGGATTTTATTGTAGCTCTGTTGTTTGTTTGTTTTCATGACCACTTTTTTCATTTTGTACGCTCTGCTGCTTTCTGCTAAGTGCCTTTGTGTCTGCAGAAATTGCTATACAAATATAATGGATTATTTATGCCTCAGGCATCCAATGACAGGTACATTGCTAGTTCTAGAAAAAAAAACAACCTAATATCTCAGGAATGACAGCTAATATTGTCTGCCATGTGTAAAAAAAATGTTGTTTGACTGTGTGACCAAACAAGCCCAATGTTAGAGAGAGAGATCATTTTTTGAAGTGGGGTTTTATGAGGTTATATTAGCTACAGTGGATGGCAGTCAACACACTCCCAGTTTGAGAAGCAGCAGGAGTACCAATGTAGAAAGCTAAGCAGTTTTGCTGCTGTGGACAGGGTCAGCAGCAAAACATATTTTAGCCACTTATAAAAAGTGCCCACCTAAAAAAAATCCAGTATGAGTAACTTCTGTTATATAAGCCAAATATTGCTCTCTCCAAAGCCACCAGACTGCTTTGACTAAAACAGTCATTTTACCCAGTAGAACACGAGAGGTGCTGGTCTCCTGCTGTGACTTTGGTGAATTTTGACTAACTTTTTAAAATACTGAAGTCACACAATAACACAAACAAACTAAAAGATCAAGGCAGCGGAACACCAGCAGCTCCTGTGTTCTGTGAGGTAAAATTACTGATTTTGTTAAAGGAGTCTGGTTGCTTTGGAGAGGGTGATATAACTTAGGTTTCCTGTTGAAAAAGGCTGTGTGATGGCAAGTAAAAGCATTGAAAATATTCTAAATACAGCATACACTTTGCTGCTGACCCTGTCTAGTACAACCACACTTCAAATAACCCGAACTTTCCCATTTAAGTAATGAAAATTAATGAATGATTGGATTGGATTGAAGGGGAAAATCCACTTTCCGGCATAACAAAAGCTTACTAAATAGCCCGTCCTCTAACTTCTATCTTATCATTTTTCTCTTGGCAGTTATTATATCTTTGTTTTATCTTACTTACTGTCTTAATTCAATAGAGTCCAGATGAAATGGCATTTAGAGAGAGTCTAGTTGGACATATTTTTGATGTATTTCTGAGAGAAACAGGATAGGAAGACCGGACATAATGTAGGGAGGAATTTGATTTGTTTCAAATGTTTTTATTGGAAGCAATTGTGAAAGGACTTGGAATTCTTACAGAATAAGGAACTGCTTCAGGTCTTACGATATTCACAGAAGGGAGGAATTTGATTTGAACGTTGGGAAGTGGGCGTATCATAACCTGACGTACCATGCTGTTGCTAGCTGGGTAACTAATAAATCTTAGCTCTGTGTCGCTAAAGTTCCTGATTGATTAATGGGTTGATGTCATGGTAGCATTGGTTGGAAAAAGTTGGTTCAAGCTTACATAAGCAGAAGAAAAAGTGATGTGAATTTGATATAAGAATACAAAGTTATTGTTAAATAGGTGCACAATATGATGATATAAAGGGGGTTAAAAAGGACTTTGTAGTTGTTATTTGCTGTTTGTTATTGTTTTGCATTATCTCTGGTCAAGTGAGGGAAAACAAGATTCAGATTTAAAGCACATCAGTATATACAGCTTTATTTCTTCCCCTCAGGTTTATCTGTCTTTGCTGCGAATGTACCTGTCACCTCCTGATGTTCACTGTCTGGGGCCCATCACGATGGAGCTGTCGGAGCCTCAGGCCAACCTGCAGGCGGCCCTGCACGTCCTGGAGCTGCACCACAGCAAACTCAACACCACCAAGGTAAACAGCGACAGAGCAGCCCTCCAGTGATCACCAGGGTGACTTAAGAACAACAACAGTCTGGTAACAGTCACAAATAATTCTATTTTTACCGACTGTGTCAATGTCAACTAAGTTGTCAGTCACAAAGAAGTACTTCTGACACGAGCATCAAATTCGTGCACTGAAATTCAACTTTCCTTCAAGGCAAACTTCCATCTGCTGCTTCAAACTGCTTATTGAATCAGAAAGCGAGAATTAGCTTCTAATTCAACCCGGAGTCGGCTTGTTTAGGCTGGATTAAAATGAGATAAAATAACATGATTAACGATGACACGCGCTCGCACGGAATTAGTCATTCGGCATTTGGTGTGAAATTAAAGCAGCGACTGAACTGAACACAAGTCGTTTAGAGATTTGATTTAGTTTGTTTTTAGAGCGAGATGAGAGCAGTTCACGCTGTCGGGGGTAATCAGGCTGCCGCCTTTGTGATAGAAAAGATCCAGTGAACCAAAAAAAGATCTCCACCAGGGCGCTGATCTCCCTCGAGAGGAGTCTGCGTTACAATGTTGAATATCTTTGATGAAATCCCTTTCATATACCTGTTTCGACTACCTGAGCCCCGCATAAAAATAGCAATGAGTTAATTGAATAAAAGCAGTTCTGTTCAAAACTAGCTCATGACCTATTTTGCTCTTCAAATCTTCATGTCGCAATCCACCGACTGCTGTCTAGCAAAGAAGATACCCCTTGAAGAAGACTTGGTTTGCTGTTTTTCAATACAATCCAGAAAATCTTTCTTCACAGTCCATGTTGAGGAGAAAAGAGTCACTCAGCAGATTGTATATTCTTTCTTTCCATATCTTATCACAAAGGAGCAGAGGCACCGTCTTTGAAACGCCCCCAGCGTGTCTCTGCAAATATTTTAATACAAAAAAAAAACGAGCAAGTTTATCTGTCCTGAGATAGACTCTTGTTGTAAAACGCACCATAACAGACTGTGTTGTTGTATCTGTGATTTTAAGTGGACGTGATCATGTGTGAAGGGCCCTGCTGATACACACTCATCCACCGACGTGTCAAATTAAGAGTCTCTCAAGGGGAACACTGCAGGTTTATACGAACGCTGAGGTTTGGATCCCTCAGCCACGAGCTCTTCATCTTGTCTTTCCTTGCTGCTCTGTCTCCCTTTGCTCCCTCAATGACTTTAATGGCACCCTGCTTTCATTTCCCCTGGCCTCGCTCCCAGTCTCAGCCTCGCCAAGAGAGTATCAGGACGACAAGACAAGACTGCACAAAACTCCAGGCTAAACTGCAACAACAGGAAGTTTTTTTTTGTTCATGTGTTTCTTGTCAATTTCAATATATTTAAGCTGTTTGTAGCACATCATCACCTTAAAAAACAAACAGAATCATCAATTTGAAAAAGATGTGCTACAGTATGTGAACAGTAACATCTAATTTAATGTGATAAAGAAGAGAAATGGTCATTTTGAGTATATAAATATGCAATTTACCACAGCTGTAAGGTGCTGGAAAAACTTCAAGATGTACCTTGAAAATGCTTGAAAAGTGCTGGAATTTTACCTTGGAAAAGGTCCTGATGACCTGAAGCAAATGGGTTTTTTTTTTGAAAGACTGAATGGCAACAAATCAGATTTGAAGCAGAATATTTTATTAGATAAAAAATGTTGTGAATTTTGGAAAAGATTAGTTTAATCTTTGTTCAATAAATTTGAACTTTTGGACGTAGCAGTGCTCCAGAGTTGCTGGAAATGTTTGAAACAATCCTACACAGCCACGGCTGGAATCTAATTCTCTAACACCTGCAACCTGTGCAGGAATACAGGGTTCAAACAGAATAAATAGACAGACTATATATATAGGGTATAAAATGTACAAAAATGGTGAAAGACAGGTTTCCAGAGCCAAGGGTGACATCTTCATATTGTTGGTTCAATACCAAAGATATTCACGTTTTTTTATGTAATTTACAAAGATAAACAGGGAAAAGCAGCATATCCTCGAAACCATTAATATTTGACATTTATGCTTGTTAAATTACTTAAAAGTTTCAAGGACTATCAAAATAAATTTTCTGTCAATTGTCTGTCAATGCAAATTTTTCAAAACTCAGTAACTTTGATGAATTTATCGGTAGTTGGGAGTGGGTGGCACCTCATAAATAAGCAGGACCGCAAACTAAGTCCCAGCTGTGTTCCCCTGTAGTTTCTCAGCAGAAAACTCTCACTCTAAACTGTCTGTCTGAGTCTAACAAGGCCATTTGTGCTAATTTAATTTAATAGAGTCGAGCAAGAGGACAACAGGGCTACCAGGCATTGATTGTGTTTAGTGTTTAGTCCCTGAACATTCACACAGAAGCACAAAGGCAAGTTATTTTGATCTATAAAGGTAAGAGAAGCTGCAGCTGCTGATGTTGGGGACGTCAGGCACAGACAGTTACTGTTGGAGTCCAGATGGAGTCATTCAATTTAATAGTATTACTTTGAAATGATTAATGAGCTCTGTTCGTATTTTGAATTATTATAAATGAATGTGGAAATGACTCAGCTCAGTTCAGTAATGTGTTTCACCACAACATGAAGATTACGATCGCTGCTGGACAATCTCATTTTGATAAATTACAGTTTTAATTAGTGTAATTTGCTTCTGAAAGGAGATCTTATCTCTATCCAGTCCACAAAGTTCTCTCTCATAATTAAATAGTTGGAATATTTATTTTAAAACTAATAATGTCTGGCCAGCAGTGTTTAATAAACCAGCGTTTTTGTTTCTTTCAGGCCATCAATCTGCTTCCAGCAAACACGCAAATCCGAGAGATCCGGGTCTTCCTGGAGAGCGTCCTGGAGGAGAAAGCGCAGAGGAAACGTTGCAACCAGGTGCTGAAGAGTCTGCTGCAGGCCGAGTTCCTCAGGGTGAGTCCTGCAGAATCTGTTTACATGGTGGTTCATGGAAATTTGATTAAAATTACAGTTTGTAACTTTCTAATGTAGTTGCACACTGACATGACAGATGGTTGGGTGAAGTCAAAGGAAACACTTTCTTAAGAAAAAGTGTTTGTTTTTTTTAACGGTGGATTTGAGAGAATTAATTATTGTGTTCCGACAATGAATCAGGTTTTAAAATCAGTCCTCCCTCTCTTTAAAATATTACGATGATACATTATCGATTCCCACAGAGAAATTGTGTTTATAAGCTTCCCTCTGGTGAAGTCGGAGAGCAGAGTCAGCAACAAAACAGCTTCCCTGCATCTGAGAGAGATTCAGTGAATTTCAAGGACACTTCAGCATGGTGAATGTGTGTATCAGGTAGCTCCGGTTGGAGGACAAATCATCAGAACCACGTGACCTTTCAAATATTAACCATTTGAGGGGAATGTGGATAAATGAAACTACTCTCTGGTCAAGTGTCTTAAGCTGAATATGAGCAGTTTGGATACATTTTGTACAGACTGCATCATGTTAAATGTGCCGTATGTCAAGTAATATTTAATTCCCAGGTGATGTAGCGCAGTACGAGGTTCATACACAGTCCTGAAAGTTTTGAAAAGACCCAAAAGTTTTTAAGGTTAGGAATGTGCTTGGATTCAAATATACAAAATAAAAAAATCATTGATTTCCAAACTACACAATCACTCAAGTAAACAAAAAAATCTGTAAATATTTCAAATTAAACAGCCTGCGGCCCTTAGCTGCATGTTTTCCCTTTCTCTCTTCCCCATTTCCTATCTTGAACAGCCCTATCGAATAAAGCCCCAAAAACCCCCAAAAGATGATCTTTTAAAAATTAAAATTTAACAATCCCATCATCATATTAGTCATTTAGAGCTAGATGAGTCCTCTGTTGATCCCTTACTCTGGAAATTAGCAAGCATTATATATTCATGATCAGAATATCAAAGTTATGAGCAGCTGGTAAAATAAAGTTGTAATATACATTGTGTCCTGTGGGTATAAAAGACTTTGCAATTGCATTTATCATACAGTAATAATTTAGATTTAGAGGCTTTGAAAGTCTAGACAAGTTTTTGGTTCAGGTACCCTGAAAGTTCTTTAAAATACTTGAAGTTTACTCTTTTAAAATATGTGTGAATCCTGACAGTAACAATTCTACCTGCACTCTTGAAACCTTATCATA
>JAJHUR010113807.1:0-17742 GCA_027495735.1 Lutjanus campechanus | reverse complement strand
GAGGAGTAGTGAAGCCTCTGAATCTCCCCTGACCCGTCCTCCAGCTTGATGTTTGAGGTGAAGGAAGAGGAGGAGGAGGAGGAGGAAGGCTCCAGGAGACGGCCATTGTTGAGGAGGCTGAGGACTCGGCTGCACTGCTGGGCGAAGGCATCCAGGATGAGACGATTCTCTACAGCAGAGAGGAAAAATCAACAAGTCAGAGACAATTTATCTTTCTGCAGGTCAATCACACAGTTAGTTGTGTTCATAGGCTGATAAGTTAGAAGTTCATTGTTAAATTTTGACCTTTGAAACAGCAATTAACAAAATAATCTGAACTCAAGATCTGTTTATTAACAGTTTTAGAGTCTGTGTCTTTACCATACTCTGTAGAAGTGTATTTGAGTAGCAGTCCAGTAGTGATAGTGTCAATTCAAGACCACATTTTATGTAGTGGTGATGTAATGTATTATGTCAGGTGAGGTAACTTTAGAAACTACTTTTCCTGAAACCATTGGTTTGTTGTGGAGCAGAATTAAGTTCTGCTTAAGTAAGTAAAACTTGACTAAAACCAATTGTGCTCGTCTAACTGAAAAACTTAATCCATTTGTGTTACCAGGTGATTTTTTTTTTCAGTGTAGAACAGCAGATGCTCAGACGGAGATAAATACAAACAACAAATGTTTCAGCCTCTATCAGCTTATCTGTAAAAAAGGACAAGGAACAGCACAGCTGGATATCACGGAGCAGAGACTTCAGCTTGCAATCAGGGGAGTTAAGGTCCCTAATAATTAGGCCCCAGGTACTCTAAATTTTTTTCATGAAAACCATGTGTGCTGCCTCAAATCCTCTCAAGATGTTTTCGTGAGATTGGGATGTGCAATCGTTACATATCACTCCTTTGAATTATATAGTATTTATGCAAAATCAAAATCTTTTAAGTATGTTCAGTTGCCAAAAACAAATGTAGTGGTGCAAAGAACACAATATTTTACCCTAAAATGAAGTAAAGTAGAAGCAGAAAATGTAAATACTGTAAATACTTGTGAAGTAAAAGTACCTCAAAAGTACAGTACTTAGTTTCTACGACTGCTGAAACGTGAAGTTTCCTATAGGAAAGCAGCATATATGGTGATTCTGTGTTTTTTCCATCACCATTTTTTGTTCGATCTGCCTCCCTTTTCTTTCTTTTTCATCAAGTCTTATTGCGACAAAGCTTTTGATTACAGTAACATACATTTGGCTCCTCTGTTCGCAGAAAATGTCAGCTTGATTATGCTGATTTATTCAGATATCAATAAACTCTACAGTCACAGTATATCTGCTGTGACCAAACGCAGCCGAGCACAGAAAATCAGCGCAGATCTATTGTCCAGAAACGAGCCTCGGTGTATAGTTTCCCTGGTAGTCTGGGCACGTCTCAATGAGATGATCTCACACATACCTCCATGTAATGATTATCACTGGCCTCACACACACACACACACTCACAAATATACACTCAGACAAAATGAGTTCTCGGCGGCCACTGCTGCGTTGCCACTCGCTCAGACGTGTCTATCAGCCTGGCGCAGATGTGTCGCATTTATTAATATGCGTGCTGTCTCTGTTTACCCGTCAAGATGTATCTGATATCATTCGCCTTCACCCTGCACCCACCACCACCTCCACCCTCCTCCTCTTTTCTCTCACCAGTTCTGTGGCACCATGAGCTGAGAGCCTCATAAAATTTCATTAAAAACAACACGCTCGGCAGAGGCAAATTTATGAGCCCCATTTATTTTAATCACAACTCTTTGGGAAAGGCTTCTCAATGCAATTTGTGTTATTGTGTGCTGAACTGATTGCTGAGTCCCAGAGTCTCTGTTGCTTCTCCTCGTGAGAAGGACATCAAGTTTTTTTCAGCCATGAGAGGGACATTAAGTTGCTCCCATCGTGCAGATAAAAGCACTTTGATGTGTCATTATCAGTAAGCATGCATGACACGTTCAGCTGGGATTGGATGATACATCTTGTACAATATGGGGAGATTCACCGGAGCAGGGAAAATATAATTTTAGGTGATTATTTCATAAGTGAAATCAGGAGCACGTGCATGCCAGAATGGATGCAAACAATGGGTCATCATCTCTCAAACCTGGGCTTTAAATGCTCAACAGAAACGTAAACACAACATTTTTGTTTATGCTCCTATTTTTCATGAGGTGAAGTAAAAAAAAATGTCTCCTTCTGCGTGCACAAAAGGTTTTTTTCTTTCAAATTCTGTTCACACTTTTGTTAAAATCTGCATTAGTGAGCACTTCCATCCATCCACCTGACAGGTGTGGCACAGAGATGCCGATTAAACAGCATGATTGTTGCGGCAGGTGTGTCTTGGACTGCTCACAATAAAGGACACTCTAAAATGTGCAGTTTTATCTTGAAAAAGAGACATTTAGTAGACACTGATCTATGGCTGTTTCACACAGGGCTACAGGCTACTGTTTTTTTTCCCAGGAGGGCAAAGTCATGACCCGCTCTTCTCTGCTTCTGAGTGGCTAGGACCTGTTGCCTTAGTTGGTTGGGTTGCTTAAGTTCAGGCGTAAGGTGCGACTGGTTAGTTTAGGGTAAGCCATTCAGAGGCAGAGTAGAGCAGGTCCTTACATGAGGAAAAATTTGGCCCTGGACTGAGGGGCAGGTGATGCACTTTACCACATTTTCTCCACTGGAGGGCCAATCTAGAGGGCATTTTACTACATCATTTTATCACGTTTTGTCTACTACAGTGTTTCTCAAACTTTTAATACCTCATACCACCTCAGAAAATATTGAAATCTCCAAGTACAACCACACTGTTTTGTGCAGTTTGGTGCTAGCAGGTGCTGTGGACACTTCACTGGTGCTTCTGAAGTAGCCACCAGCAGTTGTGCTCAGTTCACTGTCATCCACTTGATTTGTTTTTTTTTTCAACACAGCTGCAGGAAATATTCTCCTCCTGATCCGCACTTCTCTTCATTATAGATCCAGTCTGAAGCCACGATTGCTGCTTTTGAAACATTAATTTTAGTCTCTTCATTTTACCTCCGCTTACTATCTTGCCATCACAGTCAGATACTGACACAAAACACAGGGAAGTCAAAACCTTAGTCAGCAGTTTCATATTTGATGTATTTTCATTCAAATTGTTGTAGTATTTTGATAGTATTATGTTTTTAAAATTAATTTCATTTCCACACACCACTAGAAGGAGCTTGCGTACCACCAATGAGAATGCTGGGTCTACTGGTAGAGTGCACTCTAGAGGGCACTTTATTATTTGTCTTTGACACTGGGCCACTCTGAAGGGTACATTATCATGTTCTGTACACTGGAAGGACACTCTAGCGCGCACTTTGTCATGTTTTGTCTACTGGAAGGGCACTCTTGAAGGCACTTTTACCACGTTTTCTCCACTGAAACCATAGACGGCACTTTATCATGTTCTGTCAGACTTTGGGCCACTCTAGATGGCACTTGATCATGTTTTGTCTACTGGGATAAGCACCCAAGAGGGCACTTTTGCAGTGTTTTTTCAAACATGCAGCCGTGTGGGAAACAGCCATAGTTCAGTGCCAATTATTGTGCGCTAAATTTGAGAGAAATAAACCTTTTGTGTGAATAGAGAAGGTCTAAAGTAGAAGTCGAAGTCAGAGGGCTAAAGAGATGACACTTAGTGCCTATTTTTAGATCAAACTTGCAATACTTCATCCACACATTTGTGAATCCTCATGCAGGTGAGTTAGAGTAGGGCTACAGTGCAACCTGAGCTCAGCCTGCACACTTGATCGTCTGTAAAGCAACAATAACCAGCTGCAAATGGAGCCTCTGTTGCCAGCGGTGATAAAGAGATTAATATCTGATTAGAGGATGAGATGTCTAATGTTTAATTTCGTAACTGGCAGGATTAGGTTCATTGCTTTCATCTTAATGTTGGTTCCCATGGACCCGCCCTCCCTCCACACGGGGAACACATTTGTTCTTCCTGAGCCTGCACAGCCCTCTAATGAACAGCAGCTGAGGAGCAAAATGAGCACAGAACAATGTGTTTCACCCGGAGAGACTGTGAGGAGGGCCCTTCATGCACACACACACACAAGTAAACACACACACGGACAGACAATTACCCAATGTAATTTTTAGCACATGCACACTGGAGATTCAATCATGACTGCTCTCATTACAGCAGCAAATCAATCACTGCTGACAGAAATGGGAACAAAAACATGAAGCTCAGGTGATGGAGTGCAAACAAAAGAGATGCCTGATTTTAAAGCCTTCCATTCAAGTTTAGTTATTCTGTCTGCTCATAAATCTACAATATGCAACAGAATCAGGACAATCTGAGGACATGAGGATCAGAAAAGTCTCAATATCACAAAAAAACTACCAGAGCAGGAGTCCCTCTCATCATCACACACTCTGGACAAGTTTGACACCCACCTGAGCTGATACCATAGGTGCAGTCTGGGGAGAACCTCCTCTGCTGGGTACCAGGAGATGCTGCCGCCGCCGGCGGCGCTGAGGTGGATGTCGGGACCCTGCTGCTGGGCCTGTTCTCACAGGGGAAACGATGTTGCTGCTGTTGCTGCTGTTGAGGCGTCGGGTGATGCTGCTGCTGGCTGCTGCTGATAGCGACGCTGGTTTGGTGGAGCTGCTGCTGCAGACGCTGCTGCTGCTGGTGTTGGGGGTGATGGTGCGGCTGGAAATGATGAGGCTGCTCCGGATGGAAAGTGAAGTGATGCCCGTCGCCGAACAGAGGCACCTCGACCACAGCCGACCTGTCAAACCGCGACTTGCCCGCCGATCGTTTGCTCTGGAAGGTCTTCAGGGTGCTGTACGGACCCCGCTGCTGTCGGCACATCTTCGGGGCGCACGGCCCTTCATCCGCGGGCTGCATCTCTCCCTCCATCCCTGCCAGGTGGATCGGTATTGTGGCGTGCTGATGATGTGACAGGGAGCTGATGAGTGGTGGTGGTGGTGGAGGGGAGGGGGGGATCAGATCCGTCACTGTCTGGCTCGGTTTCCCTCATACACTCTGTGTGAAGGGTGGGCTCATTTACTGACAAGCCGCCGCTCCAATCCCCAGTCGGGAGCGCCGAGACTGAGACTCCTCCAGAGGGAAATACAGGCGGGACTTGTGCGCCGCTGCCTGCCTCCTTTGTAGCCACCATCCATCCACACACAGAGAGAACAACGGGGCGCTACAGCAGTTGTACAATCTGGAAAATGAAAAAAAAAAAAAAACGCAGAACCAAATCCGACAAATGAAAAGGCAGAGGCCATTTTGCCACTGAGCCCGAAGCATCAATAGAGCAACATGAGCGCAAATGAAAGAAAAGCCTGCCCACACCCACACATACAGGAGCTTAAAACCAGCAATTAATACAATAAAAATACTTTTGTTTATTTTTGCATTCTTTAAATGCATTGAATGAATAAAATAGAATCAACTGCTAAAAAAAAAACATCATATATATTCTGGTCCTGAAGTCAAAAGACTGAAGGTTTTATTCTTAGTTAAAAGTTAAACGCTTAAAAACGGTCTATAATTAAAGTCAGAATATACCTTGATGTATGAAATCCAAGCCGGTGTGGCAGCTGTCTGGCAACCTGCAGGTCTAAAAGTTTGCAGCGCCACGTGGGGGCGCCACACCAACAGGTTACAAACAGAAGCTTTAATAAATGGAGGAATGGAAAAAGACCTGCTGCTGATTGCCATACATGTTTTTTTTCCCTCTCCTTTTCAACAGGCCAGTCAGGTTTTTTTTTCGCTTCTGTGTAATATCAAAACACCAGCAAGTGCTTAGTCAATGTTGTTTCGGATACCAAACTGCACATGAATGTATGACAATAAATATTGGCGGCACAGCCCTAACCTATATGAAGTCTATGTACGTGATCTGAATAAAATAAGTTAATAACTTTTAAATAATGATTATCATAAAACTATCAAATCAACTAGCAAGGTTATTTTTCTGCAAAGTTCTACAGTAGCTTACTCCTTGAGTAGATACAGTAGGCTATTTATTCTCAAAAATTACATGGACAACACCTTTATTGGCCACAAAGTTATAATTTCAGGATAGTTATTTATTTTAGTTTGGTTTGTTTATTTGTCAGGGACTACAATTTCTTTGCAACAGAAAATAGAAAAACGCCAGGCTAAATGGGCTGGAGTTAGCTAGAAGGCTAACTACTTTTCACCTGTAGCCTAGCAGTGCTTGGCCAAGTATTAAAAAGAAACCTGACAAATATGAATACAAAAATGCTAAAAGTGCTAAAATTTAATGTTAACAGGTAGTGTAACTGTAGTAAAAGTAGAAAAGAATCATCAAAATGACAGTAAAGACTGTTTCACAGTATTATCATACCTAAACTTGTTTTTGTTTGTTTTTTTCTATGAATTTGACATATTTTGTGTTCCGTGTTCTTTTTAGCTTACAGACATTTGCATTGAGTTCAGCATAAAATATAGGCTTATTTTATTTATCCAGCAGTCTACATATGCTACACTGAGCTCTCTCGGGTAGGATAAGCTAACGCTTTTCACCAGAAAAGTCACAAGTTGTAGGCTAAATGTGTCAGAGTTAGCTTAGAAGGATAATTTCCATCTGTAGCCTAGTACCTGGTCATGTATTAAAAATACATAGTAATAAAAAAGTGGTTAATGCTAAAAAAGTTATCTTGTATTAAAGTGTAGTGTTTCACAAAATCTTATGTAAATGTTGCTAATTTTAGCTGACATTAGTTAACATTAGCTACTGGTCAATACCAGACGAAGTACACCTCTAACTCATGAGTATACTGACTTTCGTAAGAGTGGACTTTAATACTTATGAACACAGATTTTCATCTAAAAGAAAACAATTGTGTTATTTCCTCTATCAAAATGTAGTGTCTGGGTTTCACTTTAAATGTCAGTAAACATGTAGTCTTCTCTGAATTTGACACATTAGTAAACATTTGCATTGAGTTCAGCCTAAAATGTAAAACATATTATTTCACTTAATTTATTGTAGTGTACACATGCTACACTCAGATCTTCTACTATATAGAATAAGCTAATTGAGATAATTTATGCACGAAATTCGAGCACACCCACAGCTTTGAATAATTGATTAGGCATCACTGCACCGCTGCGACCACCGCGCCTCATGAACGCGCACGTCACACGGTTAATGGGTGTTACGTGCGCGCGTTCTGAGCCCGAGTCACAAAAGCAGCAAGTCTCCAACGAGGTGGGCGCACAACTTCTGCACCGACATCAACAAACGACCACTGGAGAGGCTCAGTTTGGAGGGAGAACAGAGAGAAAGGAAGACGGAGCAGGCTGTTTGACTCCTTCATGTCCGGATGAGAAGATGATATTTTAATAAGTGACTTTAAAAGAAGATTCAATTAAGGATTTTCCCACTTTGCAGTTTGGAAACTTTTGGCTCAAAGCGGTGTGGATGGTGGGAAGATGACGGTAACATAACTTTGCATGTTTGGATGCATTCACTGAGTTTCTCTGCCAGTAAATCCGTCTCAATGCAGAGCCTCTAACCCGGGCTGACATACTCTGTGGTGTCCGGGAGCTGAAGCCCACGGCCAGGACGCAGGGAACCGTAAACCCCCGCGGCTCGCCGGGATGGTGCGCCTGCTGAACTGCCTGCTGCTGGGATATCTGACCTGGAATCTCCGGATATCGGACGCGCAGGGGGAGTACTGCCACGGCTGGTTGGGCGCTAATGGGAATTATCATGAGGGCTTCCAGTGTCCGGAGGACTTTGACACCATGGACGCCACCGTGTGCTGCGGCTCCTGCTCGCTGCGCTACTGTTGCGCGGCCGCAGACGCACGGCTGGACCAGGGCAGCTGCACCAACGACAGGGAGGTGGACAACACCGAGTTTGCAGCGCGTAAGTTTAGTTTATTCAGTGCTTTTCAGGTCCTCTACAAGTGCTGCCTTACAACAAAATTTCACTCAAAAGTGTGAATTAGTTAAGAGTTGAATACGTTTGGGTAAAACACCACCAAACACACAATTTAATACTGAAATTAAGTGCATCTAACCAAAATATCATTAAAAAATAAATAACATAAATGTAGTAAGCTGCACACAGTCTAATTTATGACTGATTGTCTGATTGATGTTTAGGAAAGTTCTGCAGAGGTCAGAGGTCAGCTCAACAACACCATAAAGACAGAACAGAGCAGGTTTCAGTACTTTGCTCGTGGATTCGTCAGTTTACAAGCAACAACAACCTGCTGCTCTATGAAATTATGAGAACTTAAACACTGTGCTAAAGATTGGGTGCATCTACTCAAGCCAGACACTAAATGTCTCTTCAAAGTTAATCAATCAGTTCAAGTTAATCAATTAGTTGTTTGGGCCATAAAATGTCAGAAAATGGTGAAAAAATTCGATCAGTGTTTCCCAAAAACCTAAGATTACATACTCAAATGTCTTGTTTTGTCAGGAACGAGAAAAATATTCACATTTGAGGAGCTAAAAATCAGAGAACTTGGACATGTTTTCTTAACAAGTGACTCAAAGTGATTAATTGATTATCAATATAGCTGTCGATTAATTTTATAGCAGATTAATAATAGATTAATTCATTCATTGTTGTAGCCATACAAACAAATAATTAATCAAAAAATATAACTGAGAGGTTAATTAATAATGAAAATGATGGTCAGTTGCAGTCCTGCACTAAGCTGTCTGTTCTACTGTATATCTGTAAGTGCACTGAGCGCAGTGTCCACATACTTGGACAATAAAAGCCAATTCTGATTCTGATTGCTAAAGAGTTGCAGGAAACAACTTAAGTAGACACTGATGTGATGAAAATTACACTTTTCTTTAGAGCTGCAACAATTAATTGATTATTAATTAATTATTAAATCAATTGCCAAATATTTTGACACATAATTAATCACTTGGAGTCACTTTTTAAAATAAAGATTGTCCAAATTCTCTAATTTAAGCTTATCCAATGTGAATATTTTCTGGTTTCTTTAGTCCTTTAGTCCACAGTAAACTGAATATATTTTGGTTATGGACAAACTAAGAAATCTGAGGATGGCATCTTGGACTTTGGGAAACAATGATCAATATTCTTTTATATGCAATTAATGTCAGTTGAATTGCTGGTGTTTTAAGCTTTTCTTGTGTTCCCAGCATTAATCAACCAAAGTGTCCAGTTTCCAGCACTTGTGGCTTCATTTGACTGCAGCTCACTGCGGATTTCTATCAGCGTAAAAAGAAAAACTAGAGGACTTTTTGATGTTGGTCACTCAGTAAATGTTCTCATAACTTACTTCTTTATGAATCTTACAGCAGAAATGTGTGCACAGTGTGCTGGATCACAGTGTAGGAGTGTTTTCTCACACAGGGTTAGGGTTAGTGCAGCCAAATATAAAACTCATTCACTAATTTGCCAACTAAAGTAACCACAACATTATGAGACAGCAGCGCATTGTCTTTGGCTTCTTGAAACACTGAACAGGCCAAAGTGTTAACATTAACCCTTTGTTAGTTGTTAAATCTTTAATAATAGGCCACTTTAAACCTCAGTTTTCTTTAAATTTCCCCAGCTGATAAGCTCTGGAGCTTTAACTGAATGGACTGTGCGCTTGCAATTTCCTAATTTTTTCCTATCAAAATAAATAAACACTGGCTGATTTCCTCCCGCAGTGCAAATGGTCTTTACAGAATGAAACCTGAGCTGTTTGTGTTGTCCAGCAGGAATGTGTCTGTCAGGGTTTGTTAATAAAACTATGAGGGATTTAAAAGAAATAACCTGATTAAATAATGTTTAATATCACAGATATATCCACCATAAGGAGCAGGACAGGCTCAATGTTTTAGTGACCAACAAAGTTACACTTTACTTATTTATAAGCACTACATAAACATTTAACAGTAATGATATAACAATAGGGCTGCAACCACCGATTATTTTAATTATTGATTGATCTGTCAATCATTCTCTCAACCAATTGATTAGTTATTTGGTCCATAAAATGTCAGAAAATGAAAAAAAGTTGATCAGTGTTTCCTAAAGCCCACGGTTAAATCATCAAATGTCTTGTTTTGTCCACAACCCAAAGATATTCAGTTTACTGTCAAAGAGGAGTAAAGAAAGTAGAAAATATTCACATTTGAGAAGCTGGAATCAAAGAATTTAGACAAATTTTCTTTTAAAAAAAGAGACTTGAAACAATTATTAGATTATCAAAAGAGTAGGTGATTAATTTAACTCCTAACTCCTCTTTTGGGTGTCCATAAGTCCTTTAATGAAATGTTTGTGCTTGTAAATGGTAAACAGGGGGCTTAAAGTGTTAGCCAGTGTTTTCCTTACTTATTACCACGGAAATTAAAAAGTTTTACTTGTAGTTTCCTTGACTTATTACACGTCTTTGTTGAATACTCAGTTTGGATTGGTCAACTGCAGGCTTCTTTTGGCTGTTATTTCTGAATTATGGACTTTTGCTATGAATGCAGTTCTGATAAAAGACTGTGGAGGACCAAACAGAAACACTTGAAAACTTGAACTTTAAGGGTGGGGCTTGCAGTGCTGGACAATTCTGCTTGGTTGAGCACTTGCAGCATTTTACTTCAGTCACCATTTAAAAAAATCTGCAGCCACAAACCAGTTTTTTTTTTTTTGTTAATTGTGCTTTGACACGTTATCAATTTACAGAAGAAAGTATACATACATTTATGCTGAGGATGAAATCCAGCAGGAATCAAAAACCATAACATTGTCATTGTATCACATCATTTGTCACAAAAATGAACCTTTTTGTTCTTTGACAAGTAGTTCCTGGGACCTGGAAAATTAGGAATCTAAATGTGCAAAACAATACAGCTTTCTACTTTTTTCCTGCATTTTATTAGTTTTTAGAAAAAAAAAATGTACAAAAGTGCAGGAAAAAACTGTGCTTCTGTAATAGATTACAAATAGATTGTTATTTTAATAAAAACAATGTTGGATTTACATTTTTTTTTAAAAATCAAACCAATTAAAGAGCCGGGTTGAGGTTGTTAAAGGGCAGGATCATGTTGCACATTTTAATAAGCTGCAGCTTTCAGCCTCATGAAGGTGCTTCTTTATTATTGATCCTAACCTTCCTGTGTTTCCTCCACCCTCAGAGCCCGTCTACGTGCCGTTCCTGATGGTGGGAAGCATCTTTGTCGCCTTCGTCGTGGTCGGCTCCCTGGTGGCCGTCTACTGCTGCACCTGCCTGCGGCCCAAGCAGCCGACTCAGCAGCCCATTCGCTTCTCCCTGCGGAGTTGCCAGGGTGAAACCATCCCCATGATCCTCACCACTGCCCCCCCGAGCCTTCGTGCCCCGTCGCGGCAGTCCAGCACAGCTACCACCAGCTCCAGCTCGGCTGGAGGTGGCAGCTCCATGCGGAGGTTCTCTCTCGGAGGTCAGGGGCAGCAGCAACAACAGCACGGCTGCCTGGTGTCGGCCACCGTCTCCTCCTCAGCCTCCACCCCCACCCAGACCCCTCAGACTCTGCCTCCACCTCCTCCTCCCCCCTACACATCCCCGCCACCAGCACCCATGTCAGGAGGCATGCAACACCCCTCCACCCACACCCAACTACAGCTCCACCAGCCCTCCATGTCCTCTCACCCCGCTCAAAGCGCCGGCTTCCTCCTGCCACAGCAGTACTTCTTCCCCCTGCAGCCCGACGCCTTCACGGCGGCCAAGGGCTTCGCCGACTTCGGACAGAGCTGACAGAGCTCCCGGCAGGGGAAACAGAGGGATTACAAGATTTTTTTAGTTGGCGGGATGTGAGCTGGAGTGGACAAACACACTGCAACACAGCTGGTGGTGTTTGGGTGGAGGGCCGGGCCGGCTCAATGGACACAGAGAGTGCGACAGGAGGACGAGGGATAAAGTACAACAAAGCTGCTGTGGTGGAGCAGCGTGGCCTGAGGCATTTCCCCCTCTGCATCATGGGACACATCAACAGACCCTTTCGAGGCAGCAACAGCTCTGAATATTGTGCACTTTTATCTTAAATTGTAAACAGACCTCACTGGCCTTCATTTTATTTTTTTATACATGATGTTTGTCAAGGTGACAGCTCCCAATACAGACTTAAATCTTTACAATTTACCACACATCTCTAAAAGAAACATAAATACTGTAGACAGTACCAGCACTGTCACTCAGACTTTTAAATTGATAGAAATAGATGTTGGGAACCAGGGAAATATTGTGTTTTTTGACAATCGCAAGGACCTCTGAGAGACGGGAGGACCTGATACACAAAGGACATTTTATTTTGAAAGAATGTGGATTTTTATAAGATGTTGTACAGGCACTATAGCCAGTGCAGGGCTGTCGTATTGATTTCCTAATTTACAGCGAATAAAATGTTGTCTCTCAGTACCTTCTGTGCACTGATAAATGTAAAGGAACTACTTTCTTCCTGCCGTATAATCTACCAGAAATTTACTTATTTTCTATTAGACAGAAAGTAGCTCTTACACGAAACTGCTCTCACCAAGGTGTGTGAATTATCTAGAGTAACTGGGTCATGATTTCATAAAAGAGACACTGGGTTTGAATTTTTCATGGCTGATTTCTTCAAAACTCTGTAACTCACACTAAAACATTCTAGATAACTAGCACTACAAGCCAGGGGAAAATAAGAATTATATGATTTTGAGGTGAACTGTCCCTTTAAATTACATTTGTGACATTTGAGCTAAAAAAAAAAAAAGTGTGCGCTCTGAAAGAAGCCTCATCATCGCTCAAACAAAAAGGAAACCGGAGCGGTCGGGCCTGCACAGCAGCTCACTACCTGTCGCTCATTCTTGCGCCAGACTTCACAGCAGGAATGCAGCGCTGAGATCCGTCATTGTCAATGTTCAATGAGCATGGCATGGTCACAGTGTTAAAAACAACTCGCCCCAGAAATAGAGGTTTAGGTTGCAGCAACAGGTATGGCAAAATCTCAACAAAGACTGTTCTGTTCTGCAGTTATCTGACTGTGAAATAGGACTTGGCAATCAGTGTCTCATGAAACCTGCAATCTGTTCAGTCCGAGGATGTTTGCTGATACATTCAGGGTCAGTTAAAATCTGTTATCACTGGATTGTTTCATCACAAAATACATCTTGCACGATCATTTGCGTGACAGACACCAGTGTTACCTTTTCCAGGTCTTCTTTATACTTGTGGCCGTCAGTTCAGACTTCAGTTCTCACATTCCACACTCTGCTCATAAAAGAAAAATACAAGTTGTGAACAAGTTTTCATGACATTTCCTAAATCTTTTGGATAGGTAAAGTCTTTTATGTCTTTGCCAGGCTGATGAAAGTTCCAGCTTCTTTTCCAAGTTATCCATGAAGGCAAGAATCTTGATTATTCCTCCTCACGCTGAAGACTTTCACTTTATTCTGTCTCCATGGGTTTCATTGACATGCAAACTTTATTCTGGATCATAAACTTCTGAGAACTCTTCACTCTCCTAACAAAATCTGTCATATATTTAAGTGGCTGCAATAATGAGATCAACAGCACATTAAGTTCTTATATTTAAAGGAGCGATATGCAACAAAAAGAAAATGAGTACTACAGTCTAAATAGCAAGTTGGAGCCATAGACTGTATATTAAATAGGTTTAATCCTATTTAATATACGATCTATGTTTGAAGCAAGTGGTTCTCCTGCTGCCTCCTCCCTGGACTCATGGAAGCTCAGGCAGGCTGCAGGATCACTGCACGAGCACAGAATGAGTGCAACATTGTAATTTGACAATAACAAGCAATGACGAGTCCTCCATTGTAACTTGATCAGCCGTTTATAACTGTCAAATGTCTGTCAATATAAAGTTAAGCCTGTTAACCTGAAAACAAAAGCCCACTGCTCTGAAAATACACACTCTGGGAGGCAGTGAGACAGACAGTCACTGAACCTCAAGTCCAGACTGCATTAACTTTATGCTCAGTTTATCAGTTATAAACATCTGCGTATTCTAATCTTCTTCTATTCTAAACTTCTAAACTTCTTCTAGACTATCACTGATTTTTCATAAACAAACAAGCAAACTTTCAGCCTTAATTTGAACTCTGATAAACACAAAGCGGGCAAATAAAAACACCGAATAAAAATTTCAAAGGAGGACACTGGCTGTAGCTTTGTAGTCAGAGAAGCGAGTATTTCAACTTAGCATGTTTCCTCAATCTCTGATTACATATTACGGTCATTTTGTGATTTATTACAGTAAATATATTACAGATTTCTCATTTAGAGATTAATATGACTAAGAGAAATCTTGTTTTCAAATTTCCTACAGATACCACAATAATATCATTATCGTGATATCTGATATTGTGACAGCCCTACATCAAACCATATTCTTGATGCCATTTATGATCCACAGTTATTAAACAAGAGCCAGATAATGATGTATTTTCGTTCCATAAATACAGTATCTTGTCTGTACAGTAGTTTTTCTTATTAGTGGTGGAGTCCACCAGTTCTACCTTGAATTCAAGCTGCCACAAACCAGCACAAAGAATTTGCAGGAAAAGATGTTTGTATGTAATCCAGTGTTAAGGTACGGTAACATTACGAGTTGAATCTCAGATTTTAGGGAAATTAACATGCATCTTCCTCTTCAGTAGAGGAATGTGAAAACAACTCTCTAGTGATAAACTCTGTACAAATACAAGTCAGTATAATCAAGATCAGACATTTTAGGCAATATAAACATAAGAAAGAACATTTTTGAGTAGAGTAGAAGACTTGTAGACTGATCTTAAATGTCAATAAGAATAAAATAACCTGCTCTCTGACTTGTTTAGTAAACGTAACCAGATGAACATAAAATTAAAGTCTCCTTGGGTCACTTTATTTTTATCTGGGTGCTCTTCTATTATGTGAACAGATTACTGTCTGTTTGGGGTCCCAGACAGTTCACACAAGTAGAAGGTCGACTAAACTCCACCGTCATAACAAATAAGGTACCGTTTGTTTGTCCTGCATGCAGACTGATGTCTCTCCCTGCCTTTTCCTGTTTAGCTTCTGATTGCTGTATGTCCTGTTTGTCGCCACACACAGACACAAGATGACACAGTGATTAAAAACCTGCAGACACACAGAAGAAAACAGCAATGATGTTCACATTGTTCCTCCATGATTGTAAAGTTTATTTCAGTAGTCCTTCATGGCAGTAAAAGACAACACTTATAAGTTTGCAGTCCCAACATGCAGAACAATCATTGAACAAAATGACAGAAAAAGAAACAAATATCGAAAAGAAAAAGTTAAAGGTGCGTTTTTTTCTCTTTTGTGAAGTGATCAACACTCGAGGGAGAATCAAAGTAGTACAGTTAACATTTCAGAGAACAGTTTGTGTTATCCATTCATGCAGCCCACGACTTTCACAGACAACAACGTGTTTTATGTTTTCTTGAAAAAAAAGAAGAAAAAAGAAAAAGAAAAAGAAAGCAACAGTCCAAGCCTTCCACAATGACGACATCCACATTCAGCGGTTTTTGGAACTTTTTGACAAGATGACAACCGATCAAGTTTTTAACACTAAAGACCAGCAGAGAAAAAGAATCATAAGAACCCTCACTAAGCTGAGAAACACAAAAGAGCTTTCCTGTAAAGCAGAGAGGAACAACTGCATGAAGAAAACAAGTTACAAACAAGTACACTCAAGAGAAATCAGATACCGAAACCAGTTAATACCAGATATCCACTACTGGAAAGGTACATCGAGTGCTTTGTGCAACATCTCCTGTCGAAGCGAGCCGAGCATCAGAAACTCCCACAGTCGAGGCCGAGAGTTTGACCACAAACACACACATACACACACGCACACACACACACACACACTCCAACACTCACGCTGTCCCATACGGGCCATGCATCAGCACACAGTAGTACATCATAGCTATACCTGGAGTCGTGCAGACGAACAACTGGAGCAAGCGTCACCACACACACACACGCGCGCGCTCTCACTCATTCACAAATAAAAGAAACACACCAGGAGGACCAGAAACTCCCGGGCTCACATAGAGGACACAGACATGCAATGCATACATAGACACAGTAGAGGTGACACACACGCACATACACACACATACAGCACATGCACATGCAGGCAATAAACTGACACACTCACACACACCGTCAGAAATCTGATCTCCCATAGGGAGAAGAAAGCAATCACACGGACATTAAGTAGTCAATTATAAATAAATCAAGCTGTAACAATATTAATATTAATAATAACAAGACATTTAAGAAAGCTCCTCATTCGGTCTATTCTATCCTGCCAGTTTTATCAGAGGAAGAAAAAACTAAAAGTTACAGACAGTTCATTACAAAGCCAGTCAATGCAAAATTCATACATCTCCAATATAAAAATACAAATCCACAAAATAACTATAGAGACAAAGTAGTTTCGATATTGTCGTGGAGTTTTCCTGGCTAATATTTCTCTCTCTCCCTTAAGCTAATGGCACTTATGTTAGAAGGATAAAATCTCCATTTTAAGGGAAACACTATCACCGCCGTAAGCTTCAACACGACCGTCAGAGAGCGTCCCGTTCACCTCTGCAGGAACAAATCTTACTTTTACACATGTGCCACAAGGCACTCTGTAGTTTTCACATTGTACGAGTGCAATACTGTGGTGGGGAGACAGTGGTTTTGTCTTCAGTAGGTGATTATGTGTGAAGCACTGGTCTAAGCTAGCCGGCTAAACTATTCTTGGCTATCTGTTTCTTCTATGAGGGAAAAGTTCTACGTAGGCACCGTTGTGATTGTTGAGACAGGAGTGATGTGTGGAATGCAATTATTTCTCAAGGAGAGCAATGCTTCTGCTGTAAAAACGGTGGAAACAGGAGTATGGTGGGGTTGCGGGAGGCAACTTCTACAGAAGAAAATGAAATAAAAAGGAAAAAAATAAATATTAACAGGCACGATATCTACATACTTTAAACATGAAACTAAAAAGAAAGAAAAGAAACAAAGGATGAAGGCATGAGCAAATGTAAGGCTTTACACAATAGATGCTTCGTTAAGTGCAAAAAGAAATTTAAATGTTACAAATGTCTGCTCTGAAGTGGTCCGTTTAGTGCTGGAATACACTCAGGAGTGTGATTACATTTGGTTTTAAGTTTTCCGAATTCACTAGTACTTGGAAGATTGTATATACGACTGCTCTTTGGCAATCTCTGACAAAAAGTTCAAATCTTCTAAAACTAATCATCATCCAGTGTTTTAACTTCTATAATAACAGTGTTCAGGAGTTTGATTTTAATATAATTTTAGATAATTTTCAATAGAGAGGAGACGTTCACTCCAACAAACTGAGCGAGAACAGTGAAGAACTTCAGACCACAGACTGCTAAGAAAGCACAGTGCTCATCATGTCTGCTGGACACACAAACTACAGCTGATAGTGAACACATTTTGTTTTGTTCCTTATATTTTTTTCTCCCTTTTTCAAACACAACTCAATGTCACTCCCCTCTGTCCGTTTCATTTTCACGTCCAAAAATCTCCTCAGTGCTGAAGGCGCACGCTCGCACCTCGGCTTCTCCCTGTCAATCTTCAAATATCGCCATCGAAAACGGCTGCTGTGGCTCCGGATTGGCCGGCGGCTCACCACTCGTTGGTCCTCTGTTTGGTGGTGTCGTACGCTCTGATGACTTCAGACTGAGACACCACTCCGTTCTCGTCTTGAGAGAAGGCGTAGCCATCTGAAAA
>JAJHUR010113806.1:0-10379 GCA_027495735.1 Lutjanus campechanus | reverse complement strand
ACAACAGTTCTTATTTTCAGGTGATAACAGAACAACGCGAAAACATACGTATGACTATAATCTTCAATTTATGCTGTATTCTGCTAATATACCTCTGTAAATCTTACACACTCGACCTTTAATTAGTATAATTGGTAACACCTGTGTTTACCCTGCTGTTTCATATCAGTGTGATAAAAGTCTATTAGAAGTTATGGTCCAACTTACTATAATAAAGTCTTTTCCAGAATTCTGATGGCTAAACTGGCTGGAATTTAGGAAGACCTTTACACACGGACTTGTTGTTAAATGATGGAATTATAAATAGGTGGTGCAACTCAGTATTGAAGTACAGCATCAGCAGAATCGACAGTCATGGCTGACCTGATGTAGGCAGACAGGCTGTCATCGCCTCATCACTGCAAAAACATAACAACTCTAGAGTTATTGTTATACAGAAGCACAGTTTTGTTTACAGCCGGAACAGCCTCTTTTTTTCTGTTATAAATTAATGAAGGAGATAATATTTTTCTCCTGCTATTGGTCCACAGACACAAGTGAGGCTGTAACATAAAAACTATAAAAATGTCTCCATCTAGTGGCTGAAGTGGTGTCAACACTCCATTTTATTTATTGCAGGCCTTGTGTTTATGAGCTCTTGGAGCTGTGTGGCCACATGGATCTCTCAGGAGTGGTGAAATCTTGACCTGACAGTATTCCAATGATTTTGTAATGTTTGTAGATGATCAGTTTGGGGCCACAAATCAGAAGAATTAATCTGTTCTGACTGCAGGATCACACATAAGCATGTTTAGGTATCGTGTGACTGTATCACTGATTTCTGTTCTGTTTTTTAACCTCAAAGCTGCTATAAGCCGTATTTTTTAGAATAACAAATGAATTAATGACTATGTTAACATAAAAAGAGTTGCTCATTGTGGCCAACCCACAAGTAATTATCAGCTGATTCTGCAGTTGTATGAAGTTTTATATCATGTTTCAGCTTTCTGTTTTGATTTTACTTTAGTATTTTGGCTCAGTCTCACAGCTTTCATCAGGCAGCGAAAAAACCTTCTGTATAATACTTTTATGTGAAAGGTCTTGCTTGCAGTTCCCACTTACAGTATCAGCAAACTTTGCAGATCCTCTGAGCTTTAAGCTACTTTTGGCTCATTGCGGGTTTTGCGGCCCCCATATTCCACTTTCATTAACCTCACTCCCAACAGAAAGCAGCTGTTTTCAGCAAAAAAAGGGCTCTAAAATCCTGTTGTACGCATAGTGAACATGGTTGAGCATTAAGAAGCTAAAGATCCAGATATTTCCCCCAGGTGTTGTGTGGAGACCAAAAACAGAGCAAAAAGGAGAGTGAATACTGGACGTATAGGACCCTCCACACCAAGAACAATAACTGTAACAATGTAAGTAGGGCTGGGGCGATTTGTGGTCAATTTATCCTCATAATCGAAGTCATCAATTACAGAAATAGGTCAATTTGTATAACCTGTGTCAACACACCACTATGAACTGAACTGCAGTGTTAATTTTTTAAAAACTATACTGTATGTCTTACAAGTGTACGTTCAGGCTAAAGGCTCAAATGCATCCCAGGTCCCCAAGAGACCAAGTTTTAATAGTCAACATTTAATTGCTAAATCTCAGTCAAGTGAAATAAAATGTCAGTATCAATTGACAGAAGAGCCTCTGTAAGGACCTAATTTGGCGGCAATGTCACTGCGACCCCTGCGGAAGATGTCCGTCAGCAGTTCCCACATCCACACCGCCTGAGGGACATAATGAGGCCGGAGAAAGTTCATCAGCAGGTCACTTTTAATTGTGCTGCAAAGGGTATTTCGCTCTTTATTTTACATTCCAGGCCATCATCTCTCTCGTGCCTCCTCATTATCCCCCTCAGAGGGATGAGACGCAAAGGTAGATGGACGTACATGTGTCCTCCATGGACTGAATTTTAAGCAGTTTATTGAATTAAACATTGTGATATCCTCTGCTCTGTTGGTGTTCTGCTGGTTAAAACTGGTGCAGAGCAGCAGATGGATGACTTTACTGATTCATATTTTTTTGTTTTGGCTAAGACACTTTTTCTTTTAAATTATAATTATGCTTATTATGTATATTACTTAATGTACAAGGTTTATTTGCACAATGATTAGGTTGCGAATGCTCCTTCAAGCAAATAGTTATTTTCCAAATGTGAGCAGTGGGAGAGGAAAAATGTTAATGATGCCTGGTTTTAATTTTAATTAGAGGATGAGAGCGAATGGCCGACACTTGCAGGCACGGAGGAGGACTAGTGGGATTTCCTCATTTCAGGCTTAGAGTTTTGAAATATGAGCTTGTCTCATTGATTGTGCCGGACTGTTTGCAAACACAGCATTGCTCAAAAGTTTACTTGAATCAACTATTTAAGCCAAACTGCAATAGAAGTTTATGAGAGTAGAAGAAGAAAAAATAAATTAGGGAAGCTTGATATTCAACTTTCAATTAATCTTACTGGATCCAGGTTGCTCCCTAAAATATGTCTGTTGATAATTAACCTGCGGTTCAAGTCTTTGCAGCTATTTCTTGAACCTTTCCTGTTCCGATAACATCTGTTGGAGTGGGATTCAGCCATCTTTAATTTAATTTTTCACACTTGATTTTCCTACCTTGACATGTCAGAACGTCTTCCATCTCCTTTTGGTGCTTTTGTCTCATTCCCAACATTACCCTGGGGTTCTACATGAAATTCGAAATGGTACTTTAATTTAATTACGGACAATTAAAATTTCTCTCATGTTTCTTACCAAATCCTGTCCTCCCCAAATTGGAGGGAACCTTGACATGAAAATAGCACATTTAAATTAATTGTCTTGCCGTCTAATGTTTTACGAAGAAAGAGAAAAGTCACACATAAGGTTTCAAGCCAATGTAGAAATTCTAAATGAGGCTTAGAGATTTGAAAAGAAAAAACTAAGAAAATAATTAAGAAATCATATAACGAAGCAATGCTTCAGCCCAACGGATAGCTGATGCAAACCCTGAGCTTCTCTTTACCTTGAAACCAGTGCAGCACCAGTCCACAAACTGGATGTAGTGCTTTATTTACGTGGTGACAATGACTGCAGTGACATCTGTAGGAAGCATCTGACTGGATGGTTTAAAGGTGACTTTTAGACATCAAACCTTATCAGTGTTATGAAATGAAATGAAAATAAATGGTGGAACTGATCTATTCTGTGCCATGAACCAATCAAGTGCATGCATTAAACCAGCCAACCACCTCATATTGATATCATTATCTCCCAAAAGGCATGTTCTGAAAGAAGATACGTTATCTGTTCATTTAGACTTCTTCCTGAATGTGGTAAAAGTATGGCGACAGACACAAAATGAAAAAAAGAAAAATCCTTTTTGAAGCATTATACAAGATTTACTAAATTGATAAAGACGCTGCTGACAGTCTAAAAAATGCACGATCAGCTGTTTAAGCCATTTGAACATTGAACTTCATCTGTAATGTTAATACAGGCACACAGCACAGATATTTACAGAATTATTTAAACAGAATTACCAACATGTTTACTTAGTTTAAACTTCAGTTTCAGTTGCAGTTTGTTCCACAGGTTCACGGCTGGACTGTGACCGAAACAAACGGCTGAACATCTGACGAGCTTGTTGCAGCAGCTGTCTGAGCTGAGCAGGAACGTCTTCATTTCCGTGGAGGTAAACCAGAGGGTTGAGTGCGCTGTTCAGACACGCAAGGCCACGACTTATCTGTTTACCAATGTAGACTCTGTTAAACCATTCACGACAATTCTCCTGTTTGACCAGAACTCTTGTGAAGAGGCTGAGGTTCTTGAGTACATGATAGGGGATGAAACACACAGAGAAGAGCAGAATCAAGATGAACAACAACTTCAAACTTCTCTGTTTCTGTATCTTATCAACTCTCTTCATTGTCCATAAAACCACAGACATGTGTCCATAGCAGCCCAGTGTGATGAGGAATGGGATACAAAACCCAGTGAGTGTCCGTCCAAGACTGTATTTCAAGTAATCCTCAACATGGTCCTTACTGGTTGTATCAAAGCATCTTACAGACTTGGTTCCATATGTTTTGGTGTAAAACATGTCTGGTAGACTTTGAGCACTCACCAACAGCCAAACTGTGATGGAGATAGCCACAGAGTGAGTCAGAGTTAACCTTCCCATCACTCTGACTGGATGAACAATGGCCAGGTATCTGTAGACACTTATACAAGTCAGGAACCCGATGCTGCCGTACAGATTCAGGTTGAAGCAGAATCTTGTTATCTTGCAGAAAGTAGCTCCAAAGATCCATTTTCTCCCCATAAAGTAGTAAACCATCAAAAACGGGAGTGTGAGCAGGTACAAAATATCAGCAAGTCCAAGGTTGAGAACAAAAACATTGATGATCTTCAGCTTCTTCCATTTCTGCAGCAGAGACTTCAATCCCCATCCATTGGCTACCAGACCAACGATGAATACTAAGATGTAAACAGGAGGCAGGAATCTGCTTTCAAATTCAAAGCTGATACGAGGACAGTAGGTGTTATTCATTGTCTTCTGGGCAGCAGTGACAGTTCCCTCACTGAGTGTGCTGCCTTATGTTCTGAGAGGACTTCCTGTTAATAACTCTCATAAATTCGTGGTAACAGATAAAACCAGTGTGCAAACTCAGCTGACCATCACACAGGATGTGTTTCTCTTTCTCAGAATTCACTGTGTAATCTGTTGCTTCGTAATAATTCTCATACTATGCATATAAGTCATCTTCTCTTTTTCTTTAAAAAAAAAAGAGCACAAACATATTTGTGACCACCATATTATTGTTCAGGTTGTTTATTTCTTGCCTGTTATGGGCCATTCTACAGAACTGGTTCATTTTTAGAGTTGGAAGCATCTTGACATTAAAATCTGTATTTAAGTATAAGTACTGTTACATTATTAAAATATTACTCAACTACAAGAAAAACTACTTTTGTTAGAAAAATACTCAAAGTAGTTTGTAATCTCCTAAAAGGGAGTTACTTTTTAACTACTGATGTTTAATAGATTATCAATAGCAGGCATGTAATCAAACAGGGTTTCTGTTTTTCCAAATCTTTATTCTAAATAACTCTCTAATCCTGCACTGTTCTGCTCAGTGGTCATCCTCACCTCTCCAAAAATCATTGGTACATGTGGCAAGTTGGGGTGAGACATGTTGACAAGCCTCTGCCTGCTGCAACATTTTGGGTTTTTGTATTAACTACTTTTCCACCATAGCACATGTTTTGATGTTTTATATGCACTAAGTATAGTTTCAACAAGGGGAAAGGAACTATATTGTATTGACGGTTCAGCTACTCTAAAGCAGGGATTTTTGGGAGGTGTCAGAATGACCTTTTATTTGAGAAGACGTCTGAACATACCCTTAGAAAAACACATGCAAATATTCACTTTCTGTGGCACTGGTATCACATTTGAACTTGAGACTAGGTGAGGCTAAAATCTGTGGCTCCATTGTTTTTTCCAGCGAATAAGTCACAGTCACAGGTGATCTGCAGGCATCTATTTGTGAAAAAAGTTCAGTAAGAGTGTGTACTTGAGAAGAGTGTTAACTCGAGGAAGGGATCATTATCTCTCAAAAACATGTTCTGAAAGAAGATCGTGACACAGGAAGAGTTTATCTCTTTATTTAGACTCCTTCCTGAATGTGGTATCAGTATGATGACGCACACAAAATGAAAAAAATGAATTCCTTTTTGAAGCATTATACAATATTTACAATATTGATAAAGATGCTGCTGACAGTCTAAAAAAAGCAAGATCAGCTGTTTAAGCTATTTGAACATTGAATTTCATCTATAATGTTAATACAGGCACACAGCACAGATATTTACAGAATTATTTAAACAGAATTACCAACACATTTAGTCAGTTTAAACTTCAGTTTCAGTTGGAGTTTGTTCCACAGGTTCATGGCTGGACTTTGACAGAAACAAACGGCTGAACATCTGACGAGCTCGTTGCAGCAGCTGTCTGAGCTGAGCAGGAACGTCTTCATTTCCGTGGAGGTAAACCAGAGGGTTGAGAGCGCTGTTCAGACACACAAGGCCACGACTTATCTGTTTACCAATGTAGACTCCATTAAAGCATTTATGACAAATCCTCTGTTCGGACAGAACTCTTGCTAAGAGGCAGAGGTTCTTGAATACATGATAGGGGATGAAACACACAGAGAAGAGCAGAATCAAGATGAACAACAACTTCAAACTTCTCTGTTTCTGAATTTTATCAGTTCTCTTCATTGTCCATAAAACCACAGCCATGTGTCCATAGCAGCCCAGTGTGATGAGGAATGGGATACAAAACCCAGTGAGTGTCCGTCCAAGACTGTATTTCAAGTAATCCTCAATGTTGTCTCTGGTGGTTGTATCAACACATTTTGCAGGCTTGTTTCGATATGTTTTGGGGAAGAACATGTCTGGTAGACTTTGAACACTCACCAACAGCCAGACTGTGATGGAGATAGCCACAGAGTGAGTCAGAGTTAACCTTCCCATCACTCTGACTGGATGGACAATGGCCAGGTATCTGTACACACTTATACAAGTCAGGAACCCGATACTGCCGTACAGATTCAGGTTGAAGCAGAGTCTTGTTATCTTGCAGAAAGTAGCTCCAAAGATCCATTTTCTCCCCATAAAGTAGTAAACCATCAAAAACGGGAGTGTGAGCAGGTACAAAATATCAGCAAGTCCAAGGTTGAGAACAAAAACATTGATGATCTTCAGCTTCTTCCATTTCTGCAGCAGAGTCTTCAATCCCCATCCATTGGCCACCAGACCAACGATGAATACTAAGATGTAAACAGGAGGCAGGAATCTGCCTGTGAAGTCAGCGTTGATACGAGGACATGAGGTGTTATTCATTGTCTTCCAGACAGCAGTGACAGTTCCCTCACTGAGTGTGCTGCCTCATGTTCTGAGAGGACTTCCTGTTAATAACTCTCTTAAATTTGTGGTAACAGATAAAACCAGTTTGCAAACTCAGCTTATCATCACACAGGATGTGTTTCTTACTCTCAGAATTCACTGTGTAATTTGCTGCTACAAAAGTGATTTTATGAGTTGGAATATTCAGTATATGAATAATAATTAATATACTATACATTTAAGTTATTTTCTCTTTATCCTAAAAAGAATTTATTTAATTAAATGTATGTTGAATCCCCCTCCCCCTCCCCCGTGCAGTAGTTCTGACCCCCCACCCAAGCGGCCTGCTCTCCGGTTTGGGAACCACTGGGTAAAAGGGTTATTGCATGAACAGAGACATCCCCTCTGTTGACAGTTTTGCTGCCAACACTAAACTCACTTCACACTCCTGTAAAGCTTTTTCCTCCTGACCTCCCAACACACTCCATCCTCTGCTCTCACCCTCTGACCCTGTGGTTAACATCCTTGTTCTGATCACTCGTAAACACCACCAGCTTATCACCTGTACAACTTTTAATCACCCTGAAAACTCAATCGTCATGAAGCCCAAACCTCAAACAAGATCTCGGTTGCCAGTTACATGTAAGTCCTCCTGTGATCCTGAGCAAGTCTCATTTAACCCACATACGCTCAAAATCTAGAAATGGCCCGGGGTTAATGCAGCTAAACATCAGAAGTCTGTGTAATCAATTTAATTTGGATCAGCTGGAAATTCTCGTATGACAAATTGACCCGGCCATCCTGGTTCTGACCTGGCTCAAACAGTTCTGAGGTTTCTTTAAATATCTGTAACTTGTACTGAACAGACAGAGTGAGAAGAGGGTGTGGTGTGGCTGTATATGTGAAGCCATGTCCATCTGTCTCTGCTTTAAATGATGTCACAATGGCGTGAAAGTTAAAGGTGATTTAACCAAATGGTCTCCCTTACACATTATTCTCCATGGCCATATCTCAGTTATTAAAATGAACATTCTCCCTCATATCAACTTTCTTGTTTCTATGCTTCCTCTTTCAACTCCTTGCAACTTTTTTTGAAGACCAGGGAACAATTTGCCTTATGTTACCCTTTCAGACTTCAAGATATAAAGATTAGGGGAACATGTATATATATGGGGTCTATCATACCAAATTCCCTAACTGTATAGTATGAAAAAATGGAAAATATCTACAGTGCAGTAGCTGTAGTTTTCATGATATGAGCCTTATATTGAGAAATAACTCCCGTATGACTGGCTCCATGCCTTTTCACTTCCGCCAATGGGCCAATGGGATAAATAAAGTATCTATCTGTGGCAGTGGTAGACATAAACAACATCATGGCTACATTGTATTAGTAGGACACTGACTATTTGGTGCTCTGAACCAGTTGAGAGCACACACTGCACTGGGCTTCACATAAGTCTCTTGAGTTAAGTTTTTTTGTTTATTTAGACCAATTCCTGAATGTAGTAACAGTATTATGATAGACACAAAATGAAGAATGAAATTAATTCCTTTTTGAAGCATTATAGAAAATTACCAACATGTTTACAATATTATGACAAATAAAAGTGAAATTAATTCCTTATGAATCATTATACAATATTTACAATATTGATAAAGATGCTGCTGACAGTCTAAAAAAAGCATGATCAGCTGTTTAAGCTATTTAAGCATTGAACTTCATCTACAACGTTAATACAGGCATACAGCAATTTACAGAACTATTTAAACAGAATTACCAACACATTTAGTCACTTTAAACTTCAGTTTCAGTTGCAGTTTGTTCCACAGGTTCACGGCTGGACTTTGACCGAAACAAACGGCTGAACATCTGACGAGATTGTTGCAGCAGCTGTCTGAGCTGAGCAGGAGCATCTTCATTTCCGTGGAGGTAAACCAGAGGGTTGAGAGCGCTGTTCAGACACACAAGGCCGCGGCTTATCTGTTTACCAATGTAGACTCTGTTAAACCATTCACGACAAATCTTCTGTTTGGACCGAACTCTTGTGAAGAGGTTGAGGTTCTTGAATACATGATAGGGGATGAAACACACAGAGAAGAGCAGAATCAAGATGAACAACAACTTCAAACTTCTCTGTTTCTGAATCTTATCAACTCTCTTCATTGTCCATAAAACCACAGCCATGTGTCCATAGCAGCCCAGTGTGATGAGGAATGGGATACAAAACCCAGTGAGTGTCCGTCCAAGACTGTATTTCAGGTAATCCTCAACATGGTCCTGAATGGTCGTATCAAAGCATTTTGCAGTGTTGTTTTCATATGTTTTGGTGTAAAACATGTCTGGTAGACTTTGAACACTCACCAACAGCCAGACTGTGATGGAGATAGCCACAGAGTGAGTCAGAGTTAATCTTCCCATCACTCTGACTGGATGGACAATGGCCAGGTATCTGTACACACTGATACAAGTCAGGAACCCGATGCTGCCGTACAGATTCAGGTTGAAGCAGAATCTTGTTATCTTGCAGAAAGTAGCTCCAAAGATCCATTCACTCCCCATAAAGTGGTAAACCATCAAAAATGGGAGTGTGAGCAGGTACAAAATATCAGCAAGTCCAAGGTTGAGAACAAAAACATTGATGATCTTCAGCTTCTTCCATTTCTGCAGCAGAGACTTCAATCCCCATCCATTGGCCACCAGACCAACGATGAATACTAAGAAGTAGACAGGAGGCAGGAATCTGCCTGTGAAGTCAAAGCTGATACAAGGACATGAGGTGTTATTCATTGTTTTCCAGACAGCAGTGACAGTTCGCTCACTGAGTGTGCTGCTTTATGTCCTGAGAGGACTTCCTCTTAAGACTTCTTAAGTATGTGGTAAAAGATAAAACCAGAGTGCCAACTCAGCTTATCATCACACAGGATGTTTCTCACGCTCAGAATTCACTGTGTAATCTGTTGCTACAAAAGTGATTTCATGGGTTAAAATATTGAGTATTTGAATAATAATTAATACATTACACCTATATTATTTTCTCTTTATCCTAAAAAGCAGAATTTATATGATTAAATGTATTTTGAATCCAAATTTTCTTTGAGAAGTACATAAAGTTGATCATACTGATTATAAACTGAACCCAACACTACCATTTGAGTGGATAACTCAATATACTTTATTTTTTCTAAATAGACCTCAGCTTTTTAAACTAGATGGCTGCCACCCCTCCAAGGAAGGCTCACACCTTTTATCCACCAACACTAAACTCACTTCACACTCCTGTAAAGCTTTTTCCTCCTGACCTCCCAACACACTCATCCTCCACTCTCACGCTCTGACCCTGTGGTTAACATCCTTGTTCTGATCACTCGTAAACACCACCAGCTTATCACCTGTACAACTTTTAATCACCCTGAAAACTCAATCGTCATGAAGCCCAAACCTCAAACAAGATCTCGGTT
>JAJHUR010113805.1:29452-46895 GCA_027495735.1 Lutjanus campechanus | reverse complement strand
ATGGAGGTAAATCCGTCCGTATGCGGCATCTCTGACAATATTTAACACAGAAGTAATTTGGAAAAGTATGAATCTAGTGCATTAAGCGTCGGAAGAGTTTGAATTCATGGTGCTTTGTTCTTATTAATCAATTAATTATAGCCGCAGTAAGCTCACCGTCATGCGTGCACGTGCGCACACACACAGGCCCGCTCTCTCTCCCTCTCCCTCCTCTGTCTGTCTCTCTCTCTCTGTCTGTCTATCTGTCTGTCTGTCTCTCCCCCTCCCTCCCTCTCTTAATTGTGCGTTCACCACAACCTCTGGTAATATCGCCAAGGGAAAAAAAACTATCGTTGTTCATCCCTTCAATCGCCAATATACGATCGGATCGCCAATCGGCACAACCCTAATTAGAATCACAGAATATAATATTTTAGATGTCCAGATGTTGCACCTTGCTTTATTACAAATGCACATATTATTATTAATGCACATTCATGTGAATCTAACCCATGTCTCACTCTCACCAGCATGAAGAACTATGCAAATAGACTGTTTATTCAACACATGTATTCTGTTTACTATGTTACTGCAGATACTTAACAAGTGCAGAAAGCAGCAAGCTTGCAAAGAGTGCACTGACCCAAGAGGTGGAGAAGAATGATGAGTGCTCTTATATTTTGTTTTTCAAATGGCGTGATATCGGTACGGTATCGGCATTGGCCGATACTGCACAGCCGGGTATCGGAATCGGTATCGGGGGGCAAAAAATGGTATCGGCACAACACTAAAAATAACAAAAGGCGGCTGAGCAAAAACAAGTCCAACAAAGATTAATCCAAACGAGAGAATATACGAAACAAAAAACAATCATCCAGAATGTAACCAGGAGCAAAACAGAACTGGGGAACAGATGCAGACGACCTGACAACTGAAAGAGGGAACACACATGGACTAAATACACAAGGGACTAATTATCTAATGAAACACAGGTGACACAGAAAACTGGCAGGGAAAGGACAGAAAGACACAAAGTAAAGTCAGGAAAGACACATGAATAACTAAACTGAAACCATGACAGTAATGTGCTTATTTTAACCCAAATCTAACCAGGTACTTCAGGTGCCTTTGTTTAGAATCAGGTAGGTGAAATCTGGTCTACATGGAGGTGTAATATAAAATTACAAAGGTATATTTTATTTATTTTATATATTAGTTTATTTCTCAGGAACAACGTGAAGCATTGTGGCAGGTTACAGTGACAAGATACAATTACTGATACTGTTTATCTATATATCAAAATGATCAAAAATACTAACTACACACTGTATACAAAGCGAATGGTAAACTATTAACAATATGTACAAATCCAACTGTAGAAAGTGAAGCATTTCAATAACTTGGGGATGAAAAAGCGATCTGGTGACCATAGACGTACACTGCAGATTTGACACTGGAAGCTAAGTCGCGGGTGGTTCATAAAGCAGGTATACATCACACTACATTGTGTAAGAGGAGAATACGTCGCTCCTGCATCAGATGTCTGAGCATTAGCAGGAGAGGCTGGAGACTGAAACCTGACAGTCATTGAATTCACACATCCACTGACCCTCCGGCCACCCACCTCAGCCAAAAACCTACATACACACACGCGGAGCAATATGTGTTTACAAAACGGAGCCCTCTAGGAGCATAATGGCCAGCAAAAGCTTTTGTGAGCTCAGAAG
The DNA here is from genome assembly GCA_027495735.1 of Lutjanus campechanus. NCBI lineage: Eukaryota > Metazoa > Chordata > Actinopteri > Lutjaniformes > Lutjanidae > Lutjanus > Lutjanus campechanus. The sequence goes on along the minus strand of JAJHUR010113805.1, from coordinate 45,189 downwards.
AGAGGGGTGAGTAACCTTCACTTGGCCATCTTCATTAAAGCCACTGGTAGAGCACAGAGAGCTACAGGCCAACGCTGAAGTGGAGCGAGGCTAACCAGCAATCTCCCACACATGTGATACACACACACACACACACAGAGCCTTACACACACTCTCACGCACACACTTTTGTTTATCATAAAACAATGATCAGACACGCAAACTGTCAAAGTCTATTCTCACACTATAAAGGTCATATTCACAGGTGCGAGGTTTGTCTAATTGCGCATTTCATACAATCTCGAGCCCCTGAATGGAAACCGCAAAGGCATTTCTAAAGATAAAAAAGCAATAAGAGCTCACAATATTATGTTTCTCCCCAAACATATTTGCTGGAATCATTGGCATTCAAATTACAGAGTATATTTTCCAGCTGATATACTTTAAACAAGATAATCATCAGCAGAGGGAAGTGGGGTAGAAATTTCATTGAGCAAACAATGATTATTTTATTCATAATCCCGGGGAAAAGGAATAGGGAGAATATCAGATGAGATGATGCAGGGCGAGGCGAGCTTAAAGCCACAGGAGAGTCTCTCCTCGTCGACATCAACTAGTGTCTCGTACGGCCGGAAATAAACAGAAACACAGTGTCCTACAATCAATAAGATGAAATGAGAGCGCTAAGATAGAAAACACGTTTGAATGTAGGAATGCACGGGCAATATTTCAGTATCGCTCTTTATCGTCTCGCTGTATTACCATAACATGACAAAATTCTCATATTGTGGTTCACAGTTTTCATGTGCAAATGAATGATAACACATTTTTCTAAAATCTGTCACAGCGTGAGACCTTAAACACCCTGTAACATATTGAATACATACATATTTTGCTCCAGAAAAGCCACTTACTTTCAACATATATTGCCAAGATGACTAATGGAAGCACCCTGCAGCTCAAAGATTATGTAAATATCAGGTTTTTCTTATGTTTTACTATCAAACTGTGCTTGACAAGAATAGATATAAAAGGTACCCTCAGTCCAATATTGATCCCTGGCACAGGCGTTGAGCAGATAGACCTTTTTCACAGCAGACATAGTAGTAAAAGCACAGTTGTCACTAATAACATTAACAATGGTCTATTCAAGTGTCCCTGTTAGCCGTGACAGTGTGACAGTGTGCCAGCAGTCACAATACAAGGACCCTGAGACTTGAAGCAGCTAAATCAAATTCGACCAGTGTTAATTTTATTATTTATACCTGTGCTTTTCCAACAGTAACACGTCAAAATGTCCTCAGTGAAAAAGGGGCCTGTCAACAGTTGTTGGCTGGGATTCATCTCTGGACATCTGCTCATAAAATGGCTCATGTTGGGTTTTCAAATACCGCCTGATGAATAATGAATATTTCTATATTTTGGAATGAAATCCTGACTTCACACATCCATGTCTCCTGCATCAGAATTTATGAAGTTTCTCCACTTTGACACTTGTGGCTACGCCGAGTAGGCGTGTCACAATTTTCCGAATCCAAAATTTGATTTGACTTTCGATTTTAAATTCACAATTAAATACAATTTTTGATTTTTTTTTTTTTCAACACTGACAACTCTGCCATTGTTAGACTATCGAGTTTTGATTTGTAAACAGATCATTAGTTTTATGCACTGACGACTGTCTTTAAAGGGTTTTTTGTTTTTCTTCGGACACGCGCCACACATGCACAAGTTATCTGCAGCCTTAGTCGTGTTAAGTTACTGATGATGAAAATCCAACATTACCCGATTTGGTATTTTATAGTTTTAAATAACAAAATAATGGGGGACTTTTATAGTGAAGAATTTATGGGACATGAGACATGTTTATTCACAGCCACTGGATCGAAGACAAGTGCATATCAGTTTAAGAGACACACCTTTCAGTGGGTAGCCCTGTTGTAATGGAGATGCAAATCCCTGCTGTGCTGGGCTGATGCACTGAATCAAGCTGAGCTGAGCCAACCAGCACATGTGAATGGAAAAGGTTTATTAGTTCATCTTAATCAGGTCTTAAATTTTTACTCTACAGAGCGCTGTAAACTTCAGTAAACCTATGAATCATCATCAGTTTGTGTCATTACTGACACATTTTGAGTTTTGGGGGGCACAACATAGAGAATGAGGTTTACACTAATGAAGTGGACACTCGTAAAATGTGGGATAGTAAATATAGCTCACGGTGTAGTAAATAGGGAGTGATATTGGATCCACTCAAGGTCAGCATTTGTTGTTTATGATACCTTGAGTTGAACACATCAATAGAACAGGTTTGTGAGTTGAAGATGAAAGGATTAGCCAGTTAATTGAGAAATTAGTGACAGAAAATTAACCTTCAACAATTTAGATAAGAAATTAAAAGTAAAAATGCCAAAAAATTCAGGGCTGCCTGCTTCTTAAATCTGAATATTTCCTTGTTTCACAGTCTCTTATGACAGTAAACTGAGTATTTTGGGGTTTTGAGCTGCTTATCACACAAAATAAGACATTTGAAGATCCGAGTCTGGGAAACTTTGATGGATATTTTCACTGAATAATCAGGAGAATAATCATCAAATCGTACAAATAATGACTGCAGTCGTTAGATGCACGCCTGATTTTTATCTTTAGAAAAAAAACATGCACATTCAAGGAAAAGGTTACAGGTTTTATCCCTGCAAAGGGTTCATCACAGTGACTGCAGCTACCTTACTGAATGGTGATACTGCATGCACATACGTAGCTTAGACATAAACTTGATATCTTAATGATAGATTTAAGCACTACCTACAGAGAGGAACATTTATTTTCAAACACTGTGACCTGAGGCTCCACGATACAGAGCATACTGGGTAAGATTTATTAAAATTTTGTTCAAAAGTGGTTTTAGATGCAATTAACACTTCCTTTGACTTAAACATCCATGTTGCTGTGCCCACAGAGCTGCTGGACATGCTTGCCTACACGCAAACACATTTCTGTCATCACTATGACAACCACTGTTGTTGTTATGACAGCAGATGATTACATTGTCCAGACACCAGGCATCAGATATGGTCACTTGTGAATTACATTGTGGACGCTCTCTGACTTAAAGATCAGTTTTGAAAAACAAATTTGATGACTCACCACTCTGGATTTCACTGGAGAATAAAAAGGAAAACTGCTATATATGTGTATATATATATATATATATATAAAACAACAACAACAACAAAAACACTTTCCTTTGAGAGAATTTATATGAAACCTGTGAATGCCTTTAAGTGTATCATTTCAAATAATAGTAGAGGCTCAGTGTGATGACTGGAGTGTGAAGTGAGTGTGAATTGATCCTTAGTTCTCTTCAGTATTCTTTAACAGAGAAAATGTCAAAAACTATGGATGTTTGAACTACGTCTCTATCACTGACAGCTGTGAACTGCAGCTTCGAGTGTGAATGAAAAGCTTTGTATAAAACTTTGTGTTGCTGTTTCTCATCAGCGACGTCGAGCCGCTGAGGCGATTGGGACTTTGGAGTGTCACGGTGCTATCTTTTGAAAGTGTTGGTGGAAATCAATAAAACATTTAATAAACACAAAGAGGGGGACCTTCAACTGTGAAAACAAAGCAACAGAGGAAGAAAAAGGGACTTCAAACTATTCAAAATCCAGGTGATTCATGAGCTAAATGCCAACGTTTAGCATGCTAACATGCTCACAGTGACAAGCTGATCTTTAGCCAGAATAAAATCTACCATGTTCACCATCCCTTTAAATGGCTAAGCACATATAAATATTCTGGAAAATTAATTAATTTCCATTTTCTAATGGATCTAGCATAAATTAACAAAATATCATGATTTTTTTTAAATGTGACCTGCAGTTTCCAATTTCCTCTCTCCTGAGATGCATTTCCCATTTGGGATATAAATTCAACAATGTCCCCTTTTTAAAAACAGTTTATAAACCGCTAATTAGCCATTTTCTTTAATGTTTTTGCATTAAAAGTTTTTTAAAAAGTGGGGAAAAAAGTTATTCAGATATCTTTTGAACACTGGAAACCAATTTTATATTTGAATAAATAACAAGCTATTAATATTTATAAACAAACATCTGTCCTGTTCCTTTCCTGTTTTTAGCTTACCATTTTCTCTGTGGTTCTCCAGCATTAGCAATATCTTATCTGCTATGGAAGCTGAGCAAACAGGAAAACGTCAACGCATTTTGACCAGTGACTAGCTTATTAATCATTTATACATATTTAAGAGTGTTTTTTTGGATTTCGATTGAATTTCTGATACAAATTATGAGCATATTTTTGAAAGTTGGCACAAAGTCACATGACCCACCCCCTCCCCCACACCTTTATCGTTTCTCATGATATAAAGTGCACCCACTTAATGTCCCCCTCCCCAGCCTGTCAAATGACTGTGTCCCCCCAGGAATACAGAAACCATTTAAGAGTTAAGCCCCTTTTACACAACCTGTTCAAGGCGCCATGCGCCATTTTTCCACTTCAGCGTTCTGCACAAAAGGCATGAACACAGTGAGGGGCTCGTGTTGTTTCACCTCTGAGCCAAGCAGCAACAGAGCTGAAGTGAATCATCATAATCACAATATCTGTCAATATAATCACTGCTTTTTTAAAAATACATATATATAAATTGTGCAGCCCTAATTCAATGGCAGCCCATCAAATGGTGTCGAGAAATTTGCCTCCATTTGATGAAAATCCTAAAATATCAGTTTGCTAAGGGAATTAAAGGACAAGTCTGGATCATCAAAGTCAGTGAGCTTCATCCTCTGGAGACCATGAATATCTGTACATATGGCAAATTCATTCAAAAGTGTTGGATATTTTTCAGTCATGGTGAAGTGATCAACAACACCGTCCCTGAAGACAATATCACTGGTGTCTAAAAATGTGTTGATGTCCTCTGTTTCTCTTGGGGTCTGTTTGCTTCTAATTTTGGACCAGGTCTAATTATTGTCTGTTTGTTTGTTTTTTTAGGATCAGGTTCGTGTGTCTTTGGGTTCATGGAAGAACAAGTGTTTTTATTTTTGAAAATTAATTGATGTGTGTTGGATTTGCGTAGCTGCTCCTCAGTTTTCTCACTTCTAATCATGTCAATTTGAAGACCTCTGACCCACAAACTCTGACAGTTGTGTATGTTGGATTTAGACGACTAAGCTGCAAGAAACTGAACCTGCACCTCTGCGGGGTGGGCATTTATTAAGCTCCTGCAGCACTTGTGCAACTCTTGATTTTATTGCTGTGCTTGTGTTTTGTACTGTTCTTGGATATTTATTGTTGAGTTTTATGTATTTTAAAAGCCCACCTTGGGACATGCATTGCAAATTAGCTTATAAATGCTGTGGTGTGTGGCACTGGTTTATGTTATATAGTTGTCCCTATACAAATAATCATTAACTTAATTCTTTTGTTTTTAATCTTCGGCTCACCCAGATCATTAACACATAATTATAGCAGTTGTGTTTTCCTGTCACCAAATCACAGAACTCTTTGGAACTGTTGGAAAGTTTAGGTTGGCTTTGGTTTAAACATAAAGCTGTGATAAAATGCACACTGGATATGCTGATATGCTCATTATCAAATGTAGTAGACATATGAGCAAAACTGTGGTGGACAACAACAGTCAGATTCCAGTCAGAACGAGCCGATGTGTCATTGAATCCAACTTGCTTTGAAGGATCAAAGGGGCAAAGAGAAAATCACTTATATCTCACCCTGGCAGGGAAACAAAGAGAAAACACTGGCTGCATCCCATCACTTCTGACCACCCAGAACAGCCTCATCAATAGATAAATCTATACTTCAACACATCCAAAGTCAGGTAAAGATAAAACTTGACACGCGGGCAAAGCTGCCTCCATTTTGTGAAAGGTACACACCTAGAGACAGCTCTGAGCTCCGATGACGGCTTCATCAAAACTGAAACGACCAAATAAAACAGACTAGTAAATCATACGTAAGTCCCTCACGAACATCAACATTTCCTCAGAAGCCTGCTTCATTTATTTTTCAGCCATGCATATTTAACAGTTGCTCTCACTTGGGGAAAACAGGCCACTTCATGGAACTCATTCCAGGAATTCATCAGCACTCTGTCAGGCAACATGGCAGCCAAATATTTCTATGTCAGAAAGACACGGGCCAAATAAAAAGCTGTAAGGAAATAGGACATACTGATGATCAACTGTGCTCAAGACACGATGAACTGAAAAAAGAACAATTCTTAGAAATGAAAGAAGCCATATTACGCAATCATTCAAATGTGGCGGAGCTGCTGATTCCACATCCAAAAGTTATAGATTCAAAGAAGAAACAAACAACCCGTAATCCCCTTACCACCATGCATGCAATCTCCTTTTTTAAAAATGACTTTCCTCTCTTTGCACTGTCAAATTTTATCATCAGTGTTCGTCTCTCTTTTGATATTTGCTGCTGAGATCCTAAGATTAAAGCATTAAAGTGAGATAACATAAGCATACTCTGTTTTCTCACAATTCTCTGCACTTATATTGGACTTTTTAGGATTTAATCCCTTCTTAAAGGGATCGTTCTGATTTTTGAAGTGGGGTGTATGAGGTACTTATTGACAGTTAGTTTATTACCTCAAATAGATGCCGGTCAGCACACCATGTGTTTGGAGAAACAAAGATGAGGACCAGCACGGAAACTACGCAATGTACTGCTGTGGACAAGGTCTGCAACAAAAGGTATTTTAGCCAAAAATCAATATCAGTTTAAGTGCACGCTATATTTAGAATATTTTCACTGCTTTACTTTGCCATCAGACAGCGTTTTCTGACAGGAAAGAATATTATATAAGCCAAGCATCACTCTCTCCAAACCAACTCCACAGGCAAATTCAGTAATCTTACCACGCAGAACAATGGAGTTACTGGTCTACAGCTGCCTTGATAAGTGTGATAAATGTGACTTAGGTGTTTTAAAAACTTTGTGTTCACCAAAGTCACACAACAACACAAACAGACTTACAGATCGAGGCAGCAGCAGACAAGCTGCAGTGTTCTGCAAGGTAAATTTGCTGATTCTGCTTATGGAGTTTTGTTGGTTTGGAGAGAGTAATATTTGGCTTGTATAACAGTCGTTTCCTGTCATATTCATAATATTTCCACCTCTTTACTTTGCCATCAGACTGCATTTTCTCACTCCATGGGCAAAATCAGTGATTTTACACTGCAGAACACAGGAGCTGCTGGTCGACCACTCCCTCACTTGGTTAGTTTGTTATTTGTGTAACTTCAGTGTTTTAAAAGGTTTGGTTGGTTTAGAGAGAGCGATATTACCTTATATAACAATGGTTTCCCATCAAAAAAAGGTTGTTTGTCTGCAAAGTAAAGTGGTGAAACTATTCTAAATATAGTGTACACGTAAACTGATTATCTTTTTTTTAGGTTGACCTTTCTTTAGGTGCTTAAAGTTCTTCTTGCTGCCGACACTGTCCACTGTAGTTCATTGTTTAGCTTCCATGCTAGTACTCCTCTCTGCTTCTCCTAACTGGGAGGAGTGCCATCCATCATCTACAGTAGGTAACACTGACTACGTCATACAATTCCACTTCAAATAATCCAAACTACCCCTTTAATATATAAGAAATCAGACAAATCCTAATTAGAAAAGTAATCACAGCATGCTGATAATAATGCTTTTATCTACAGAGAGTATATTTGTGGAAACTGCTAAACTTCAGAACAAAAGAAAGGCAACACAACAATAACAAAAAAAAAAGAGAAATATTTGGTAGACTGCCATGAAAAGCCCGAGTTCAAAGAAATATGGACTTGCGGAGCATTGCATCATGTGGGGGGCACACCACCGAGTCATCTGCCACGGAGCTCATTCAAGACAAACCTGCAGCCGAGTTATGTGCAGCAAAAATACAAAAAGTCATTGATCTTTCTTATTTTTTTACACCACCACCACCTCATTTAAACAAAAAAAAACCCTCCTGCGTGATATTTATGGGACATAAATAAGAAGTAGACAAATCTAATTTATTTCAGGGTCAGTTCCATCAGCTTCCAGTGTCAGCGCAATCAATGGCAGTGAAAACACTGTTGCCTTAAAGTTGAAAAGAAAAGAAGTAAAAACAAAAATCTCCATAACTGTCATTGTGAGATTCAGATGGGCTACGTGGCTGCATCATAAAGGTCTAATTTAGCCTGTTTTTCTAAGCGAGAGCTGCCTGAACACACCCACCGATTGCCACATGACCTCCGCAAAGAACTAAAACACAGGGTGTTTTCCCTCAGCGCAGCCATAATGATACATTACTATTTATGTTCCGGCAGCTGGTGGGTGGCTGTGCTGAAAAGTCACTCAGTCTGCCTCCTTTATTTGCCCCCTGAATCTTGTAAGGCACTGCGAGGTTCAGTTTTATATGAATGCCTCTGTTAGTTAAGATGTAAATTCCTTTTACAAGTTGAGTGATGGCTCACAGTGTTTTTTGTAGCGGTGAATGAAAAGATCCTCATCATGTAAATGACTTCTCCATGCAGGCTTGTTTGTTTGCTGCAGCTCTAACTATGTGTTTAATGTTCAATGCAGCAGTGAGACTATTGGCTACTCACTGAGACTGAATGGAAGGAAGTTTAAAGTGGAGTTGTAGTGATTGGGCGATTAATATATTAGTTTATAATTGACAGTTATCTTGATAACTGATCAATCATTTCTTTCTTTTTTTTTTCAAGTGAAGATGCCAAACATCTGCACTTCTCAGATGTGAGTATTGCTGCTTTTCTTTATCACATATTTGAATATCTTCAAGTATTAAACTGACCAAACAAGCAATTTTAAGATGCCACCATAGACCCCAAATCTGGATGAATTGAGAAAATAACCGGCAGATATAATTGCTTGTTGGCAGCCTAAACCACTTATGTAACTTATGTAACTTTTTTGAGGAAAAAGAAACAACTTACTTCTCATAAATGAAAAGTTGAGTTCATAAGAAATTAAACGCACTCTTCCTCAATTTAACACACTCGGGGGGTTTTGCTGCCACACTCCTCGCTCAGTCTGGACTGACAACACACTCTCACAGCGGTTTGAAAAACAGTCACGAAATTCAATCTATTATATTGACATGGACACGAATTTTACATTTTCTTGTGACACTCAGCACGACTTTCAAACTAATGTATTATCCACCATCATTCTCATTCTGTCGTGAAGTTAGTAATAATAAAAAAAACAGAAAAAAGTCAAGTTACACTTTCAAAATAAAGGTCTTAAGTCGGTTTAGACACCAGAACTACTTGGTTGGTTAATACAAAATCCTGAAAGACTTGCTTAATATCAAGTGATGAGGACCACTGTGTTGTGGTGAAATAATAGTGTAAATTTATTCTTCCAGCAAAGGCAAATCAAACAGACCAACTGTAGTTCTTAATCAGGGCCTCTTCCATTATTTATCAACGCTGAGGAACTGAAACCTGGACTCACCACTCCACTCCAACCTCCTCCCTACACTGACTTTGTTGCTTGTTATACTTATTAATATTAATATACTTATTACTCTACTTTTAAATTCCTGCTGTCGCAAAAAATATTGACAATACGTGTCGATGTTTGAATCTTTCGTGACTACTTCATGTGAACTTTAAGGAGATGTTGCTGTGTAACTGTTACTGAGTCTGTTCACTGACTTCATGATTCTTTTCTTACCAGTATTGCTTTAAAGTCAAGGTATTGGAAATAAAAACACCCAAGTCGATCACATGACTCAGTGTTTCGTGTTAAAAAGGTGTGTGCAAGACGTTACACATAAGCTTGTGTTAGTTATGCCACCAAGAGGAGCTCAACTGACTTTGTCCTCTACAGATTTAAAGTATTTGCTGGCAAAACATCATTTTTATACTCAACAGCTGTTATATGAAAAGAGTTACCTACAGTTATGAAAGAAATTGATGGTGTGGGCAGGTTTTAAAATGCTGTTTTAAAAAAGTGGTACAGGGACAGGCTAGATTAAATTATTATCTCTCGCTCTTGAGATGTGTTATGGCTGAATCCACGCATTTTTAATTGCCTAATGTAATTTCATCCCCCAATTATGTTGTATAGTGTCTGTTATTATGATATTATTACATGGTTTTGTTAAATACTTGATTCTGATTGGTCAATTAGCATTCTAAGCTGTTATTTCTGTATAACAGACCGTTGCTATGAAGAACAGTCTGTTGCTATGGACGCAGTTCCGATCATAGTCTCAGCAGGAACAATAAAATCGTTTTTAAATCTGTAAAATAACGTTTAAAATCAATATCTTGTGTCAAATTGTTGATTTTTTTGGTAAGTAACCATGTAATAAGCGGGATAATGTGCAGTGAGCAGGTCATTATTGTGAAATAAACCCCTTCAGGATGATTCAAGACCCCTCCGCTTCATTTCGGGGTCCTGCCTCACCCTGTGTTGATTTATTTTGCAGCAATGACCTGCTCACTTTATCCCTTACATAGAGTGTTTTTGAATGTATGAGCTGTGAGTTTGTCACCGTCTGGCAACTATCCTTACCCCCTTCCAAGGACATATTGGAAAATAAGAAAACTCCTTGACATTTTCTAAAAAAAAAAAAAATGTACATGGAGCTCCTATCCTATATTTATATTTTCTTTTTATGGTCAAATAAAATCAATCAATCAAGTAAGGTCATAAATAAGAACACTGTTATGTTCATACTCTGTCTGAGACTGTGGATCTTCATATGAAGCTCATTTTAACTCAAAATGAGTTGCATAATGACATTTGCTGTGAAAGAAGTGGGAGTTTTAACTGATGTTCTACACATCTTAAAACATTTTACCAAAGAAGACCCGCAGTGCGAGCTACAGGCAACAAACCGAGGCTCCACAGGTGCACTCTGTGACTACAATATCAATGTTGCCCCCGTTTATCAGTAAACTATGAAACATTTAGTAGCTTTGGTCTTTGCTGTATTTAGAAGAGAAATATTTGCAGAGATTTCCTGTCTTTGTTTATTAAAGATCAATGTCTAAACATTGTGGGTCACCGTGTTCTCCTCCTCAGTCTCTCGTTTGTTCTCTGCTGCCAAGGGCACCGCTCGCTGTAATGCATGCAGCACAAAACAGGAGGCACACTGGGCACATGATGAGAAGTTAGATATGCCTTCTTTAGGCATTAAATACCGCACGCAATCAAAGGTGAAATTAGCACTTTCTGGTTTATTAAATCCCAGGGAGGGAGTCATTTGATTATTCTGCTCCTCCACTTGTGCTTCTTACCGCTGTCACACCTCAAACTACAAATTAATTGGGTTAAAAATGCAAAAAAAGGAGAAAAAAAAGGCTGCACCTCATTTTCTGCCAGATTTTGCAGAGGCAAAACACTCACAGTCCTGGTAAGTCCAAATCATCATTTGATTTTCGGCTGCTTTAGTTTCCCCCACGGACTTTTAGATTCAGGCCTATTAATGCATGTATTTACATGTATTTGATTTGTATTCTCCTCAAGCCAGACAGCACAAATGTGGCACTTCTCCACAGATAATTAATTGTGAAATATCGTCGGAGTGTGAGGGCATCTTGGAGGAATCTCCAGGGGTATAAGGGTACATTTTAACTGGTTCATAACAATAAATATCAGAGAATATAAGGCTTGTGTGGGAATATAAATTCTTCTACAGGTTCACAAAGTCACTCTCCTGCTCTACAGTGCAGCTCCAGATTTAATATTAAAGATTTAATAATGTGATTATATTCTGTGCTTTCAGACCTATGGAGAGAATTGTCCATCTCAATTGTTCCCTATCTGAGCAGCCACATATTTTCTTATATTAAATCCAATTCATAAATATTAAAAATGGTAAAAATGGCAACACTTTAACTATATTAACCCCTATTTAGCATTTATAAGCAACAATGTAGTCAAGATATTATTTATAACACACTATAATGTGGTTATAAGAACATATTTGGACATTTTTATCTGTTTATTAATGTATATCAACACTTTTATGAGGACATATTCAATATGAATACAACTATGCAATATTATATTGTTATACTGTTTCATATTGTCGATCACAAGTTGCAGGAGTTACAGAAGTTTCACAGGAAGAGTTATAGTGATAAATCCATTAAAGTGTAACTTCTGTATTTTTCAACCTGGATATTTTCTCATGTTTTTGTGACCAATGGGGACAATTTCTGCAGCTGGTAGGGGTGAAAGTACAACATAATCCTTACGGGCAAAGTACAGCCACTAAAATTGTTTGGTTTTGCCACTGACAGACTCAGGTTGCTAATCTAAGTGTCTGACAACATTATGAAAAGGATCACTACAGAGCCAAATGTTTTTTTTTAAAAGAGTAGGATAAGTTTTGTCTAACCAGAAACAGCTGTTTTATTGTTCTCACCAAACTAACCAGATTCCCTTTACAAAACTGCAATTTTAATATCATTTTCATTCAAAACTCGAGAGAAAATAAAACAAAACTCACTGAAAATGTCTTGGCTCGTCTTTCCACTGTTCCTAAAATGACCAACTCTGGTAGTTTGGTCAAAATAAACCCCTTTATTCAAGGTTTAGATGTGAAAATATCACCGTGAGAGGAGGAAGAGGGAGGCTGGCGATCAGAAAAGCAGCTGGAAGAAACAGCAGGTACAGCCAGAATATTTTCACATCTACCCAGGTGAAAACAGGTTTTATTTCAACCAAATCTGAGTGGGTGATTGTTCCAACAGTGAAAAGACAAGCCAATAACTTTTAAGTAAGTTTTATTTTGTTTCTCTCGAGTTTGAAGGAAAATGATGTAAAAGGAGGAGTACATTGTGTTTTAGTTGCGGCTGCAACGTTCTGCCTCAATACTGAAGTGATTTCAAAAACTGTTGTTCCCATCAGTCACTTACACACAAAAAACATGGGAAAATAGGGTCCAGGTAAACAAATACTCAAGTTAACCTTTAATAAACACTTAAAAATGACCCAGTACCTCCTTACAAGTGCATTATAGTGTCCTATAAACACTTCATTAACTGTTTATAAGCTGTTCATAAATGCTTAATAGATGTTTAGATGATTATTTTGAATTAAATTACAATTTAAAATGTTCTGATCAATGTAATCTGCAAACCTGCAACTAACTACTTTTTTTTATTATGGATTATCTGCTGTTAAAATGTCAAAAAATGTTTTAAAACACCTATTATAATTTCCTACAGCCAAGCCCCTAAAGATATTGAGTTACTATCATGTATGACAAAGAAACGCATCAATCCTCTCATTTGTGAACCTGGAACCAGAGCACGTTTGGTCATTTTGCTCTAAAAATAATGAATGTAATGATTATTTGATATTGTTGTCAATCCATTTTCTGTCGATGGACTGATGGATTAATCGACTAATCACTGCAGCTCCTGTGTTCTCCAGATGAATTGCTTTGGCCATTGATTTCCTCACACTAACCACACAGTGAAAGCTGGATCAGCCTCTGTCAAACATTATCAAGGTACTGTAAATAGCTTGTCTAAGTTCAATATTGATTTTCAGCTCCTGCAGTTCTCAGAGTAAACTTTATCCATCTATGCATCTGAAGCCTGGGCTGCGTTCACTGTTCAGTCCTGTTTCAACTTGACAGGCCCGAGCCATTAGAGAAGGGAAAAAAAAAAACAATGCTTAAGCTGCTGAAGTGAGGAAAAGTTTTTGACTCTTTTTCATCTGCAAATTAGCCATTGACAAGATCCAAATGGGTAACCTTAATTAACTGAAGCTGCTGCTCTCCAAAGTCTGAACCACCTGGCTGTCAAACAGGGAACACAGCTGGCCATCGGTGTGCGGTCAGCGGGAAATGGACTTTGTGTGTGTGTGCATGTGTGCGCGTGTGTGTGTGTGGGAGGCAAGTCTGACTGAACTAAAAGTCCTTATTACAATATTCATATTATTCAAAATAATGGTCAAAATAACATGCATCTGTATCAGTGTGTTTCACTTATGTACAGTACATGTCTTCTCCCTTAATCTGGAGCATGACCAGCATTTCAGGCGACTACAATAAAACAGAAAAAGAGCGAAAACTGGTATTAAAAGCAGGTGGAAGAAGAACTCAGCTCATTAGTTTAAGTAAAAGAAGAAATACCACAGAGGATAGTTTGTTGCAGGCATATTACTTAAAAGTCCAGTGTGTAAGATTTATGGGGATATCGGCACAATGTATCAGATATGGAATAAAATATTCATAAGTATGATTTCATTAGTGTGTATTCACCTGAAAATATCCACAGAGGGGTCCTTTTCCACAGGGTACACCATGTTGAACCACTATGTTTCTACAGTAGCCCAGAATGGACAAAACAAATTCTGGTTCTAGGCTTTGGCATTTTGAGTTTCACAGCCACAGTAGGTTTTCCCACATGCTCGGAAGGGGAGGGTGAGACTAGAGGGCCTTTTCCACTGGTACTTTTGGCTGCACTGAGACAAACTATACCGCGTCAAATTGCATTTCCATTATCACTTTCAGCACGCCGAGCCACACCTGAGATGGACCTACTGTGGAGAGGGGCCAAAGCGAGCCCGACCCTCCTCCAAGCGGACCCAAAAAAGAAAACATTTCCTCTTTGTGCTGCTTCATAATAAAAGCGTTTAAATAACAAAAGACACAGGGTTTATCCACTGCTAGCCCTGTTGTAATGGAAATGCAGACTCCTGCAAACAAAAGGCAAAAGCAAGCCAATACATAGTTAAACATAACAGAACTTGCATGTAAAAATAAAAAGTTTAGCAGTCTATAAATTGTTAACAATTTTTTTAGTATTTCTAATCAATATAATCTTATATTGGTTTATAATATTTTATTATTCTGTTTTAATCACTAATGAATGTGAGTAAGACCATTTTAATGCTGTAGTTTGTCAATGTGGAGCAAAGTATAGACACTTTGTGTACTACTGGGTAGTTTAGTACTGTAGTACTGCATCATATCATGTTTTTATATGTAAAAATTAAAAAAAAGGGGCCAGTAACTAAAACTGTCAAATGTAGTGAAGTAAAAATGAAAATATTCCCCTATGAGATGTAGCAGACTATGTAAAGTAGCATAAAATGGAAATACTCAAGTAAAGTATGTCAAAACTGTACTTAGGAACAGTATTAAGAAGCCCTAATTAAAATGTTTAGAAAATCCTGTATATTATTGTGTCTAATGCATTAATGGATTATTAACACTGGTGCTTCAACATGTAATAAGCTCTTTAACGTTGTAACTGGTTGAGGTGGAGATTTTATACTGTTAGAGGCAGTTTGGTCTACAAATCTCCATATTTTAGAGGCGGGTAAGGCAGTAAATTTAGTAAATAAAATCTTAATGTGCAAAGTTAGTATCAAGTACAGCTGTCAGATAAATGTAGTGATAGTAAAAAACACAATAATGTTAGCTGCTCACTGAAGGATTGGACCCAGATGGTGATAATGATTGGACAAATTATTCTCAGGCATTGGAAGACACTTTGGAGTGGCTTCTTTAAAAGGACTGTGTGAAGCATAGGATGTGTAACAAGACAGAAAACTATTTTCTCAAGAGGGGCCCGTATATTTCTTTTATAAATACGTAAGTGAAAGGATGAGGTGGAAGCACATTGATATTGATTTCCATGTGGGAGTTATGCTTTTGTACTTTTCTCTCAGAATTGCATTGTCTCTATTTTCCTTTTTTCTTTTTCTTTTCTTTTTTTTTTTTTTTTTTTTTTTTTTTTTTTTTA
>JAJHUR010113805.1:0-12788 GCA_027495735.1 Lutjanus campechanus | reverse complement strand
AATTCCAGCCCCTCTCTTCAAATGGAACATTTTGATGGATTATGCAGTGTCAACCTTCACCGCGCTGAACACATTTGAATAAATGTAGATTTGAGATTTACTGAAAGATGAGGCCAACATGTCAAAGTGATACACAACTGCATGCAAATGTACTCTGCACTTTGAAGCTCTAACATCTCAAAAGAAAAGCATGGTGTGGAATTTTACAAACTTTCATGCAAAAAAAAAAAAAACCTAAATTGTTTTTCATGTTCATTTCATTCATTCAGGCTGCTGTCACACCACATATTGCATATTGTCACATTGCACTGACAGGCAGTAATGAAGTTAATAGCTCTGAGATCTATTGTATAAACTGTCCTCATTACAGACAAAGTTTTCATCATTAGAAATTCAGTGAAAAGGACTTTAAATGCGGCGAGGGCTCTCTTAAATTGGCCTGAACGTACAATATGAAAAGGCAGAGGGAATAAAACAGCAATTTGTGCAGTCGGTGAGAAACAATCAGCGCAAGCCTTAGAAGATATGACATTTGGGTGCAAGTGACAAAAAGAAATCATGTACAACAACCCTATTACACATGTATGCCATTTGACAACCCTTAAGTCTACTGATATTTGAACCAGAATAATCCACGTCGCGTAGGTCCAGCCTATTTATTCATGCACAGATCGCGATTCTCTCAGGCTTGGGAAATCAGCTTTTGCTTCAATACCGCCTTTGTCACACTCATACTTCCCTGCCCTCGCTAACTACACTATCTCCCTGCCTGTTCAAGCAAAACTTTATGCTAAGTAAATCATTTACATCTCCCAAGCAGCCTATCTACATTTTCCAATAAAACCCTAAATTGATGGATGTCATCTTAGTGCTCACAGGCAATAACTCCTGCTGCTTCGAAATAACAATATGTTTTGGCTTTATGAGGTCTAGACATGCTATTCTTTTTAATGACATCCCTAGGCCAGTGCTGTTTACATTTATTGATATCTGTTTTTAGACGAGAGCGGCTCTGTCTTCCTCTGAGGTTTTTCTATACAGAGCTAAATTTGACTTATGCTAACAAAACAAAACTTTTCATTTGGTGAGTTTAGACCACAGAGTGATATTTTGCTCATATACTTCTCTGAGATGTTTCTACTATATCTGAAAATTAATAATAAAAAAAAAAAGAAAAAAACAAAACAAATGTGAACCACTTTACAGTGTTGTTTTATGGATCTGGACACCTCGCTGAAGGTGCAGAGTAACATCCACTCCTGCGTGTCCATTTACAAATCAAGTTAACAACATCAGATTTATATAACCCTTAAAAGTTCAATTGGCATTCACATAAGGAGAATACATTGCATTGAGTGAATGCTAATAAACATAAAGAAATAAAATTTAAGTGTAAATACACTTAAATCGACATTGTAAAAAGTGCAGTGCTCAAAACAATGTAATGTTTGTAATGGGCCTCATTTAGCTTTTTGCTTCAGTGAAAACAGTCTATTTTTGTGAATTATAACAACCTCAAGGACAACCTGCTCCTTTTTATTTCAGTAAATGCGAGTCAGTTAGGTTTCTCTTAGTAATGTGCATCATGATTTCCATGTTTTTTCTAGGTTTTAGATATTATATTTGGCCTATACTTAACAAGCTACAATATTGTGGTTACTTTAAAACAAGACTATTCCCTAAAGCATATTATTAGATTGTTAATAGATTGTATTTGAAAAAAGTTTGAATTTCTGCCTTCAATTTGCATTAATGCGAGTTGCATTAATACAAACTGTTGATTTGAAAGAAATCTGATTATTTAGCACATCTGACTTAAAGCAATGTTGTTAATTTAACTTGATTCATTTGTGTGCTACAGACTGAAGTTAATTTTTTAAGTTGGTCCCACATTTCTTCTCCCTTTTCAGTGGAATCAGCCACATCTAAAGCCGGATACACTAAAGACCTGAACAAGTTAGCAGACCTCAAATAACCGAGGCAATCTGTTGCCACAGTTTCCTCAAGTTCATGATTACATTTGATTACAGTTAAATTAAAACTATTGATTAAGCCCGCTCAAATATTTTAAATAAATGCAGCTTCTTTCACCCCTCTCATGGCATTGAATTAACACTACTGAATGATTTCAGTATAAAAATCCATTATTTCTTGCTCAGTAAGCTTTAAAATATGTATTAGTTTCTCTTTAAAAACATCTTAATTACTCTCAACTAAAAAAACCTTGAGTTACTAATTCTCCAAAACATTTACTTCCAAAATTTAAAACGTTTTTGTTTTAATGACCTTTTAGGAGTTTAATAAACACAAATGAAAGAAATTGTACTGGTATTCAACATTTTTAAGTTAGTAGAACTTCAAAACAAAGTTTTCACTACTTACTACATAATTAATTTCAGCATTTAGTTTTACAGTGTTTTGTTTTTGAACCAAAACATAAAAGATTAAAGGTCGTGAAAACAAATTTTCTCAATTAGGTTCCGACTACAAGTGATGAGGTGTTTCATGAACACAAAACTGTTACACTGGCAACACTGTTCTGTTTATTTAACAGGAGAAATCTCTGTATTTGTGTTTCGTTCTCTGTGCTCTTGTTTAAAGTGGGCACCCCATAAAAGAAATATTGAAAAAAAAACTTTCCCATCAACTTTCCCATGGTAAATGTTTATGTTTTATGAGTATTGTAACACTAACAGGTCTCACTATTATTTACTCATGAAAATGGCCACATTCACATGGTTCTCATTCAACATAAGTATAAGAATTAAGTATAAATCACTCTCTACCAGGTGAACTTTACCACAGTGCTACATGTCTGTTTCAGTTTCAAGACATATGCTTTTAATAAATACCATTATATATTTGTTTTGTTCTGTGTATTTTTGTCAGTCTCATCTATACGACATCTTATACGTCTTGTCAGGTTTATATACAGTACTTGTAGGATTTCAGTTTCACGAATGGTTGCCTTGCTCATATAAGTTTTATATTACACGTATCTGCACGCAACACATTATACATTCAATACATAAAACTTCTTATACTGTTTGCACTGTCACTGTTTACTCCCTCGTCTAAGTGCCTTATTTATAACACATACAGTACATCAAGGCCACCACCTCATCTTATTTATCTTGTTTATATGTATTGTTTATTCATCTTGTTTTAAATCATTCTTATTTTTTATCTTTAACTTGTTGTTTTCTTCTTTTTTTTATCTTGTTTTCTGTTGCTGATGGTCTCTGAGAGTTACCAAACAAAATTTTGTTGTAGGACTACAATGACAAATAATAAATAATAAAACAGTGCCATATCTACTATGTATTATATTAGTGTTATATTATAGAAATTCACTAAGGATCTTGTAACTGAGTTGGTTTGTCATATATTACTTAGAGGTTTCAGATAAAACATACAAAGATCTAGTAACACTTATCTGTATATTTTCAATTTTTCTAGGGCTCAATTGGAAATCACATACGTCAATGCACCAATCAGGATTCATCAACAATTGAAACCAACAAATCTGTTGACTGCAGGAACACGGTCAAGCCGGGGCACATGGAGACAGGGTGGAAGCTATTATCACTCATTATCAGTGAGAGTGTTCGAAGCTGGAAACAATGGGGGGCAATCACATCAGCTCATCTCTCTTTTAAAAGCAGAACCCTCCTAACATCGATGTGCATCGATGGTGGAGAGTTCAGAGAGTTTCTTGCCCAGGAAGTGAAGGAGTTGTGACTGCAAAGACAGAATAAAGCCAGCAAATTGAAACTGGCAGAGGCAGTTTATATCTCCTTTTAAACCAAAAGACCATTCCGACAGACCAAAATAATAATAATTTAAAAATGCTGTCTAGTTTTTGAAGTTTGTCTTTCCATTTTTTAACTTAAATTATTATCGGGATCATTCAATTAGATTTGGTTGAATCTACATGCAGCTAAGTCTCTTCTGCCAAGCTGGAAATGAAACAGTGTTTACGGCTGCATAAACCGACGATTCCAGTAATTATCCTGTTTACAACTCACAAATAATGATCCTGTTTATGAACCTCTGCGCCTCAAGAAAATAAGAGTGTAAAGTTGTGATTTGTGTCGTGCGCCCACGTGAAAATAGAGCCCTCGGAGTACTTCATACAAGGAAATAATACGGTGACTCACATGCAACTGTACTTGCATTAAATGGAACGACAGCACTCACAAAAGAAGGAGCTCTTCATGTGACCGTAAAAGAAAAAAATCCATCAATGGTTCATGGAGGGAGCAAAGTTCAGTGTCAGCGCACACAGGTTCAGCACTGAACTGCTGTGTCCGCACTAGCAACGGTAAACTCCCTCCTCGTCCTAAAACTGCATCATTATTGTGCTGTAACATCACGGCACATTAAAAGCAAGAAGTCAAAGAAGATAGGTGTTGAACCTTTTTTGTAAACAGTAGCTCTGTGCTAATGAGTGCTGGCATGTGTTCTGCCTCGGAGGAGAGAAGAAAACCAATTGAAACGCAGTTTTGGAGACGGTGCAGACTTTACAATGACCAATTAAATTTATGTGAGCATCATGGACTGTCAAAACTAAATGAGACCTGATTGCAGAAAAGAGCACGGAGAACTAAAAGTCTCTGCGAGGGATGAACTTTGGTAATTCTCTCAGCTTGTGTGCATGCTAAAGTATGGATTTCTACAACAGCATCCACAAATACAAAGGTCCCTCTTGCTCAAGAGCTGTCACTACACAGTGGAGGTGCCACTTTGTTATTCTGTCGCTGAGCTGTCCTGTTGCTTGAGATCGTTTCTTATCTGCTGTATTCTTCACATTAAATGTTCAATATCAGAGGTGGAATGTGACCCCAGACATTTGCTCAAATACTGTACTTCAGTATTTCCATTTTAGGCAACCTCAACTCTTCTCCACTACATCTCAGATGCAAGTATTACACTGCTTTTTACTTCACTGCATACATCAGGCAGCTGTATTTACTAGTTACTTTGCAGATTTGATTTGTTTTCATACCTTTCCAGTCCAGTGAAAACCACATTTGAAAATTTGTTGATTCTGAATTTAAATTTTTTTTTTTCTGTTAAATTGAAGGATTAAGTGTTCCTCTGCTGATTCTTTGAAGCTTTGTGGTTCTCACAGGACAGAAACACTATAATATATGATAATCTCATTTAATGTGATGCACTGCTGTAGATCAGTGGTTTTATCAGATCCTCCCTGGATGACTTTGCATAGTCTGAAAATTGCAGAAAAATCATCTTTTCAATACAGGCTACTTGACACAACACCGTCAAGCATTGTAAGCTACTATTCATGCAGGGGCTGCCAGTGGAAAATGTCTTTGTCAGAAAGAAGAAAAGTGGGCACAGAGTGTTGGGATTTCGAGGAAAAATGGACCAGTTTCAATTTCTTCACAGAGGCAAATGGGAAGGCAGTGTGCTTGGTGTGTTCACCGCACCTTTCAGTGCCCAGAAAAAAACAAACAAAAAATTTAAAAAATAAAAAGAATATATGGTGCCTTTATCAGACTCATCATGGCAGAAAATATAAAAACTTGCAAGGCCAACTGGAAACAGAGAAAATAAATAAATTCTTGGTTGGTTTGAGGAAATAGAAGTCAGTTTTCAGTCGTAGCGGGGAGATCAGTGATGCAGCTGTTAAAGCTAGCTACCTTAATGCTAATGAAACAGCATCAGCTGGAGCCTTGTCTGAGGGTGAGTGTGTGAAGACATGCTCAAGGCTGCAGGAACAGTGTGCACCAACAAGAAGACGGTTCATTAATTGTGAATGTTTTCAGAATGTACTTGTACTTCTTTACAACAAAAGAAAGGAGAAAGAAAATGGAGGTATTGTTATATATAGGTTATCATGCAAGGATTTTATTGCTCTGGCCCACTTGAGATGAACAAAAATTTGTTTGACAGACCTGCTGTAGCTTAGACTACCCAACAGTTTATAAAGTTATTAAAAGTAACTCAATTTTAAACATCTGCAGCAGTAAAATGCAAAATACATGCATAATGCAGCAGTAATACTAATCCAAAAACATCATATAGTCATCTGTAATAGTAGAACACTGACAGGGAACATTTTACTGAACTATGAGATCTTTTACTTTTGATACTTTACATATATACTTTTACCTAAAGGCATAATATGCAACATTTCCCTTAAAAAAAATGTATAGACTTATATAAAAATAAACATTTTGAATCAAAATTTATGACCTAGAAGTATGTGGTGGTGGCTATATCTGCAGAGAGCCTGCTCTTTGCCTGTATTTCCTTATTCTCTCATTATTTTGCCGTGTTTGGGACACAAAAAATATCGATTTTTGACATCCTGAGAATGAGACACAATAATCTGTCTGGTGCGTATGCAAACAGCTCGGACAAATGCTATTGATTCTACCCTTAAGTAAGGTTTTGAATGCAAGACTTTTCTTTGAAGTGGAGTATTTTCACAGTGTGGTTAGTACTTTTGCTTTAGTAAAAGTTCTGAAAACTTCTTCCACCATTGATTGTTAGATGGCCTGATTATGTCTGTTTACTTGTCAATAATTCAAGAGTGCTGTGAGTGGATTTTTAAAAAATTAAGAAAAAGGACGATAATTTGTCATAATTGCCAAGAAGTGTGGCGTCAGTGGGTGCAGCCATGAAACTTCAGAGCAGAGTCACAAAGCAGCATCAAAAATAGTTCACTTTTGAGTATATTTATATATGCAGATATAACTGCTCTGTATTTTTTTTAATCCAGAATTGGTACACTGGTGGAACAAAGAACAAAGGACAGATGAAAGAATTAACTCTGAGTGAAAATCTGACAAGTGGAATCGGCTTATCTTGACAAATGAATAGCATTAATGAAGGTCTGCGGCTGAGATCCATCCACAGTGAGGACTCTCAGCAGCTCAGCTATTTTGTACAGTGTAAGTTGAACAAGACTTTTAATAGGGAAGTTATAAAGTGCTGTAAAGAGGAAGAAGCAAAACAAAACAAACATCAACACATAATGATAAAGAAAAAACTTGCACTGTTGACTCCATTAAGGCCCTTAGCTCATTAAGGGAGACTCAACAAACTTCAACGCCCCTATTAGACCCCATTGGGAAAAACAGAGAAGAGAAAAGAGGAAAAAAATATATAAATTCCAGCAGAACAGGAACAAAAACAAAAGATAAATACGAATTAGGCTTTTGGTTAAATGAATAAGAGATGATAGAAAGTTTGAAATTTAATTTCTTTAAATGTTTTGGGGGCTTTGGTTGCAACTGTTTGTTCACCTTTTTGTCTTTTAAAGCAGAATCAGTAATTCAATTATAAGCAGAGCCTACAGTGATATTTACTGCAAGCTGTTAAACTGTGTTGTTTTTTTTAGTAAATTGGGGGTTTTATTCTAGTAAGATTGGGTGCGAATCACACAAAAAGGCAGATTCTCAGTCTATAACACAAATTCCTCTGATCAGGGATATGAATATGTAACATACCTCAAGTACGGCATTATTATAAAAAGTACTGAGTGAGCCTTTGAGCACTTTAGATTAAAAACAATTATCATTGTCCAGACAACTGCTACAAATAGTTTCTTTAATGCTATATATTTATTTCCTATATATTCAATGTGCAAAATATGGTGCCGTTTTTACTTCTCTTTCTTCTTTTGCCTATTTTTGTCCTTATTTGTGATCTAAAAATCTATTTCTTCAAATGCTATGTAGTTGTTGCCATACCATGAGAATTTCATTGCTCAGATATTACACTGTGTACAAAATAAAATACTAACAACAGTAGTTTAAAGTGTTAAATAAATGTTAAAATTGCACCAAAAACATGTCAAAATCCATACTGTTTGGAGCTGTATCGAATGTTGTCTTTTTTCACATCTGCAGCTCACACAGAGGCTCTTGAGAGAAACTATGAATGTCTGTCGTCATATTTTATGTCAACCCCCATCCCCCCCAAAAAAAATCCTTGAACAAAATCCTCAGTTTGATTAAAGTGATTCATCGGATTTAATGAGTAAAGGGCTCGTGTCCATATGGCATTTTTTTCTCTGGCAGAAAAGCGCGGGCAGGGCAACAGCATGACAGCAATGTCTTGACAAATTCCAACACTTCGCTATTAGCTTAACAAGCACGCTGTGGTTGCATAAAACAAGAACAACTGCAGAAATATTAGGTTCAAACAGAATTATTATAAATGCAAAAAAAATAAATTAATTAATAAAGCTCCTCAGCTTTCGATTGTTGATTTAGAATTAGAATGTCAGTGTTATGAGTGAAGCTTCAAACTCTTTGGTACAGCTCTAATACTACAATGTACTTTTAATCAGGTTTTGTAGTGTGGTAACACTGAAAAAGTGTCAGTATTCATATTAAAACACCCTTGATTTTTGAGGATGCTGTTGATGGACACTATTCTCCAACAATGTTATTCTCAAAGGATAATGAAAACTGTGTGGAAAAAGCTACAGGAACTCAACTCAGACTTAAAAAATACATAATTACTCACCACCATGTCTACCTTTGTAAACAACAAATAAAGAACACAGCAAACCATGGATTTAAAATGTATATGAAACACATTTAGTCAGTGTTTATGTGTAATGTTACATTTCTCACCACCTCATAATGAACTTGCACTGACCACTAGAAGTCTAGAGGGCTTTTAATTTTAAACAGGAAGTGTTGAGTTTGTGTTAAAAGCATAATGAAGTCATTTTAACAGAGTATATTTTAGTGACAGCCCATATTTCCCATCATGCCTTGTGCTGGACTGAGTAATTTGCTAACTTTGAGGTTTCATATTCCAAAATCCGAATACTACCTTATTTAATGTTTGTCTGTTCAGGACATGGTGGTTTAGTGATTGTCGTTTAAAGTTTTAAACACTGGTGAGGCGGCTGTTACATTTCAGCTGTATTTTACTGTTATTCTTCAGAGTTCTTGTGATGCGTGTCATTAAAGGATTGATGTTTCCAATAACTATTTTCTGTCTCTCAGTCTGCGCCGCCTGCCACAACAGGACCAATTACACTTATCAAACAGAGGGAATTAGAAATAAATCTCTGCCTCTAATGCAAGCCTGCTTTAAATAAAGAGCTGTTACCTTCTGCAGTGAAGGTAAATAAAGGCCCCTCTGGTCTCTAATACGGTATACATTTTAATCTGCCAATTGGCGGCCAGAGCTTGGAGGCCTACTTTAAACATGGATTCCAATACAATTACTGATTATTTGTTTAAAAATGTAGTCAGTAACTTAATCCAAGTATCACAATATTACATAAATTGATTACTTCCAGTTATTTTTACTTCAATATTACTTCAATACCAAAGATGTTGAAATCATGTAGCCTAATATAATGTTGTTAGTTTTATTGTTTATCCAGCTATAGTGGTAATTATCTGCATTTAAATGCA
Organism: Lutjanus campechanus; assembly: GCA_027495735.1. Lineage (NCBI taxonomy): Eukaryota > Metazoa > Chordata > Actinopteri > Lutjaniformes > Lutjanidae > Lutjanus > Lutjanus campechanus. The sequence goes on along the minus strand of JAJHUR010113805.1, from coordinate 3,375 downwards.
GTGTTGGGCAAGCTACTCGGAAAATGTAGCGAGTTAAGCTACAAGTTATTCTACATTAAATGAAGCTTCACTACAGCAAGCTAAGCTACGATAAAGTGACAAAAGTGGCTTAACCTACATCAAATCTTTTTTTTTTTTCATTTTACATCAACTTCATTCCAAGTCATTGCTATCTAGTCATCAATAAAACCGTGAGACAATCAGATCAGATCAGTTCAAATGTCTATTAAACTGTTCTCTAGATGGCTCCTAGTACAGAATTATTTATTTACATTGACCACAACAATTTGGTTTTGTAGAGAATTCTGTATTTAAAAAAATTATAATACTGAGTAACATAACCAAAAGTAATACTTTTCAGCTTCTCCTGTCTTCTAAGTTTTCCCACCTCTTCCTGCCTAAATTCCCTTCACGCGCACGCACACAGTTTTATTCTTTTGCAGCCAAAGGACATGTTGCTAGCTAATGCCATGTTAGCCGTTTGTGTTTGCTGACTGAGTTGTGATGATTAGCTTAGCTAGCGATTGTTGTGTGAACTTCGGGAAATACCTGAATGTGTGTCCTTAAACTTGTGTCGGACGTCTTGGATGTTGACAGGAGCTTCCTTTTGGGGTTGCACAGTAAACACCGGAACGTGTAACTGTTCTGTGGGGACTCGATAAACATGAACTTGTTAAGGTAAGGCCATGAAGATTCACGAGATGTACACCTCTCTGCCACTGTCTCCTGCTGCGCGCTTTCCATCCCGCCCCGCTGCATCAGACACCTCGCGGGCGGCCATCAGCAGGAGGACAGGTACGTGACGTCACATGGACGAGACGCATTCAAGGTTTAGAAATGCCTGGGGAAATGTAGCGTCTGTGAACGCGTTATTTGATCACTAAAGTAGCTTCACTACTGAAAAATACTATTTGATGTAGAAAACAGTGACGTTATGACCACGTTACTGAGAAATGTAATTAAACTATTAACGCTGCTACTTGTAACGCCGCGACTGCCCAACACTGTTTAAATGTAGTTACACTTAGCTGCTAACATTAGCAGTTGGTCTGTGTAGCTTATGTTAGTAGTTGTTCTGTCTAGCTAGTGTTAACAGTTGATATATGTAGCTAACATTAGTGGTTGGTCTATGTAGCTTATGTTAGCAGTTGGTCTGTGTAGCTAACATTAGCAGTCGATCTATGTAGCCAACATTAACGGTCCGTCCATGTAGCTAACATTAACGGTTGGTCTGTGTAGCTAATGTTAGTTGTCAGTCCATGTCGCTAACATTAGTGGTTGGTCTGTGTAGCTAATGTTAGCGGTTGGTTGTTTCTTTCCTTGAGTTCTTGAGAGTTCTTGTTGTTCCTCTTTTTTATTAAAGGACAAAATAATGTGAAGTTTCCCATCAGTAAAGCATGTTTTCACTACAGGCCATGATAATTAATTGGCATCTGTAAGATTAAATGGTTTCACTCGAGACCAGAGCAGTGTTGTGAGACTCATGAAATGTTATAGTGTGCTGTGCAAGGTAGTATCATTTTTTATGTTAAAATGCATTTTAAATTTGAAATCCTGCTAATAATCCCCATTTTTACTAAAGTATCTGTACTTTTATTTAATGTAACAGAAATGGATTACAGTTGCCTTTTAAAAACATGTTACTCCCCAAGCCTGTTGACCCGTTTTGGATCATGACCCTAACGCTCGTATATAGTGGTGTAGTTGGTATGTAGTATGGATTTTGGATACAACAATAACCTTAAAAAAATGAAAAGGAAATCCATATATCTACAATATGTCACCAACAAAAGCCCAACCATGTGTCAGCATTGATAGAAACATGCTGTCCTGATCGAGTCAACCTTTTATCAATGAATATTGGTTACAGCAAATCAAAATGATCAGTTATGCTAAGTGCAGTTATGGATTTGTTGTGGAAATATAAAAGCTGCTGTGCTGTAAGCACTACATCTGAACTGCAGGGCAGCTGATCGTTCTGGGTTTTTACTCTCCCTGTTAGCTACAGACAGACGGCTATTTGGGAGCCAATGGATCAAACCCATATTTCCTTTCAAATACATTTACCTGTCATCTCAGATGTAAACAATGTGACTTTGAGTTTCCCCCTTCCATTAGCTCTATTGCCTCCCATGTCTCTCCGCAGTGCAATGACTCAAGTATGAGAAGTAATCAATAGGCTTCTGGTTTGGGTGAATGAGTCTTAGTGCTTCGTTTGCACAGTCTTGATCAGCCTGACAATGACAGATTATAGTGCTGTATCTGAGAGTAATTAAGATGGGTCTATTGTCACGCTGATAACTCAAGAGCATGATGCCCCCAAGGCAGGCAGCTCCAACCTGTCAGACAACAGCTCTCTTCTGTGTAAACAGCATCAAAATGTTCTTATGATTCACCTTGAGACACAGTTCTGCATCAACTGTAAATTCTCCAATGATTATCTTTTGTTCTACATTCTACTACTACTACAATATTGGCAAGTATGACTTTCAAACAGCATATGTGAATGCGCACATTACCCTGCCAAATTATCTCCCAAGCCATCCACTTAGTATATTAGGTAGCACCTAGAGTAAATGAAGACGTAAAATGGCCATTTTTTTAAAAACAGGACTGTTCTGTTATGTAATCCAGTCAATTCAACAACAATCCTGTAATAAATATCAATGCACCTATGTGGAGCTCACATTTTTTAACAGATATTGAGTGTCAGCAATTTGCTAATTTAAAGAAGCAGTTCAACATTTTGGTAAGCACACTTACTTGTCTAGAGTTTCATGAGAAGATTGATACCCTCTCTCATGCCTGAACACTAAATATAACACTATAGCCAGCAGCTGGCTAACTTATCTCAGCACAGCTAGCTAGAAAATGCCTCCAATACAGCCTAAAATGCTGGATCGAATAGCAGTGATTATGTGAGTCTATGCAGTAATCCAGTACCGCAGAAAATCGCATCCCAGCAGCATTCCTTATGCCATGTTTTTTTAACCCCAGCCAGGCCATACAACGATAGTAATCATATAATCACAATATTTTTTTTAAACACACTGGTATTGGATCGCTACTCCACATTGGTTGATGCTCTTTGCGTCGGGTGGTTTTCCTCCATGTCATGCCTTCAAACCAATTAGTGCACCTACTCATTGAGTATCCCTTACATGTTAGTAGTTTGTTCAATACGCACAAGGACCAAAATGTAAGAAGTCCCACCCCTTGTTGCCCCATGCTCGAAAAACAGTTAAGCAAACTTGGCACCTGATGGTCATCTTTCGTGAGTCCTGTAGGCTACTCAGATATGCTATGTGAAATCCAAATTTAGAAGATAGCAACAAAAAAAAAGCCGGGGAACCTGCAAAAGTTATATATATATAT
>JAJHUR010113804.1:0-50056 GCA_027495735.1 Lutjanus campechanus | reverse complement strand
TGCCTTGATGTGGGGAACTGTCAGCCAGCTGTCTTTTCTTTGCTATTTTAACACTCCTCAGCTCATTCCTGAGCACGCAAAACATATACAATACATACCCCGTGAATGTTCTTAAATATTACAGTGTGTGTGATACGGCTGATCAAAGGCAGCGAAGATGGCGGATAATGAAATATCTGGCAGGGGAACACTGCTTACAGGCAGTGGCGGACTCAGACTGTCTGAGAGGCAGGGGCGAAAAAAAAAAATAAAAAGGGCACCAGGTGTATGCAGCGGGGCACCAGCTGAAGGTTGTGATGCACTTTATCACATTTTGGCTCCTAGATGTGGACTGTAGAAGGCACTTTACCACATTTTCTCCACTTGAAGGGCACTTTAGAGGGCACTTTACCACATTTTGTGCACTGAAAGGGCACGCTAGAGGGCACTTAAGCATGTTTTCTTCAGTGGAAGGGCACTCTAGAGGGTACTTCATCATGTTTTGTCCTCTGGAAGCACACTCTAGAGGGCACTTTACCACATTTTCTCCACCGGAAGGGCACTTTAGAGATCATTTTATCATGTTTTGTCCACTGGAAGTGCACTCTAGAGAGGACAAAACATTTTGTCGGCTGCAAGGGCACTCTAGAGGGCACTTCAGCATGTTGTCTTGGATAGCTGGCCACCCTAGAGGGATTTTATCACGTTTTATCTACCATAGGGGCATCAAAGATGGTATTTTTGCTGTGTTCAAACACAGCAAACTCCCCCCACCCCTCCCTTAAGTCCACCAGCAATTACAGGACAAGTGCGAGTTACCTTAATGTCAATTCAGATAGAAGTGAAGGTGCAGCCAGAATTAATTCTCTTTTAGATGATAATGAATTTTTAATGATTAGCAGTCGTGAAGTGGGTGCAGAGCTTTTTTTTTTTTTGGCCATCCAGGGCACATTTCATCGCTGCACAGTATAATTTGGCCTCTGAGAAAGTCCCAACACTGACAGAAAAGTTCACCACAAAGAAGCACAAAAACTCAAATGCACAATGTAATACACCCACACATAGACAAAAAAGATTACGAGACAATGCAGTATCTTGAATCGGACACACGTCAGCACTTGATAATGTTAGCTAGAGGTGAAATCCAGTCAAGTAGAACAACTTCAGTTAAAATTGGGGTCACGCCAGGGCAGCTAGAGATGCTTTGCTAAATATAAAAGCACGCCAGTGTTTTTTTGTCCTCATTGCTTATACAACACATGGAAAAATACAGACCTGAAAGTGTGTTTGTAATATAGGGAGAAGCGACAAAGGTTTACCAGGTGTCCCAAAGGTCACGGGCTCCTATTGTTTCCCGAGATCCATTAAAAACATCTTCCAGAGAGGCGCCGTCGCAATGACAAACATAATCCATCACTGTAAATAACACTTTTTTGTCTTGGCTCCACAGCTAATTAAAGTTATTGTCCAGGAAATCTATTTTGGAGCATCCCCCTTCAAGGCTCTGAGTTGCAAAGTCAGCAGGGGGTGAAACAGGTGACAAATATGCAAACACCCCCTCCCGCTTTCAGGTGATTTTTGAATGAGGTTATAGAGCAAAAGTCACCCGAGAATAAATTTAATCTTACTAGGTGCACGATGGCAGTTAAGGTGCCATCGTGCATGTTGGATCAATGGAAACGCAGCAATTACAGTAAATGAATATGAATTAATATTAATATTTTATTCACGTTATGTTACGTTTGCCGTTATCCTTCATCGGTCTCTGACATGTACAGTAGAACAGCTAGCAGGAAATGCACCGTTACCCTGAATGCATCACGAATTTCTCTGTTTGAACATTGTTGGAAACATTTGGGATTGTGAATAACTCATATTAAGACATTTTAAAGCAGAAATGCTACATGTTATAGCTTTAAGGCACAAGACGAGTCAAAAACTGACCCTTCCAGAGATGTTTTTCCTTTTTTGACAAGTCAGAAGAAATGGTTCTCATTTCACTCCCATGACCCAGACCCAGTTTTCACCCCTGTGGACATAAAGATGGTGGTGTTTTTGTTATTTTTCTATAGTCGTGGGAATCCATGGTAACTGACATTCATTCAAGCTGAGGAGGAGGCAAACTACAAATCTTATACAGCCATTTTTCAAACATAAAGGGGGGCTGGTGTTTTCTTTAAAGTGATATTCTGTCCAAAATTGACAAAGTAAGACTCGATCTGTGTGCGTCTGCACATTTAGTGAGCAGAGTCAGGACGAGCTCGCTCGGAACTATGTAAAACTCAAAGAAATGTTGTTTAAGAGCTTTTTTATTGCTGCATTTTAAAAGCCTGTAGCAATCCAAAAAGACAGAAAAGGATCACTCGATGTAGAAAATGTTTCGAGATGAGTTGAGAATTGAACAGAGCGGCTCAGAAACAAATGTACACGCCAAGAGCTTCCTCACTTTCCAGTGTGCTGTCTCCATGTCCTTCATAAAGTTTTAATGCCGGAAAAAATGTTCCTCTAACTTTTTTTTTTTGTGCATGATGCATGTTAGAACATCATTTTAAGACGTCATGTGCGTTTTCGCAAAATTTTTCAGGCAACCACCACAGATGTTTTTTTCAGGGCAGGATGAGCATGTCTCATTCATTTCCCATGTACGCGTCTTCCAGGTGGTTCGGGGATTCAAACAGCAGCCTTTGAGTCAGGATTTTGCCTCCTCAGCTACCACCACCACGTCGGCTTCCTTGAAACATTTATACAAAACGTACATGAAATCCTCATCCGTTGCCGTGGGAATATAGAGATCTTCACCTATGTAATGTCAGGGTTCTTTGCACTTTTCTATTATGTACATCTTCAAGGTGGTCCTCATGTGTGGCGCTTTTAGGATAAATTGAGTCACCTTGAAGCATTGCCAGAGGCCCGGAGCCTGCAGGGGCTCTCGTTAGGAGCTACAGCGAGGAATCCACATCAGCCGTCTTCTCTGACAAAAGCAGCCGCTCCTGCTGACTCCCATCCTCCTTCCCCCCTCACTCTGCACTCAGACATCACTGCATGCAGGCAGGATGGAGAGTTTCCACTGTACCCTTTCAAGAACCCACGCTGACAACGGCCAGTTTTGAAATGATGTAGCGAAACGATTCAGATTCACACTGACAGACCTGCGTGAATTTCTCCTTTGTCATGCATGTACAGTAACGTGCATACATACAGCGAGGTAAGACAGCAACAGCAGCTGGAAATCTTGATTTTTCTGACCTCCAGTGGTTTAAGTTGCTCGTTTAAAGGCATAATATATAACTTTAAAGGGACAGATCACCCTTAGAACAAAAATACATATTATTTCTCTGGCCTGACGTGCTATTTATCCATCTAGAATTTTTTGCAGAGATATCAGCCATAGAGATGTCTGCCCTATCTCTGATATAATGAGACTAACTGGGACTCGGCTTGTGGTGCTCAAAGCACCAAAAAAATACATGCGAAAGATTCAAAACCTGTGTCTCTTTCCAAGGATCATGACCCGGTTACTCAAGATAATCCAGAGACCTTGTTATGAGCAGTTTCATGGAGTAGAATCTACTAGAAATATTTGATATGCATTATTTGTATTGCAAGCCACTAGTCCATCAATCATCAGCTAGCTAGTGACCTGAAGATATGTCAGATTGTAGATTCAACCTAATATTTTGACTTTTACACAACGAATGACTAGTCTAAGAGTTATTTGAACCTTCCAAATTCCCACCCTCCCTTCTTTGTTTTAACACGTGTTAGTTTTAGCATCATAACAGATTATAATTGGACAAGTTGAGGTGTTAATGACAGTTAGGATATTTCATTTCGCTGTCTTTATCAAACCAGTGTTAAGATCTTCTATTTTGTGCTACAGTTTTTGCCAAATGGTCTGCGCAGCACATACCAGATGTATGCTGCAAGCTGCTGGTGTTTGCTTCCCTTCAAGTTGCCACTTTTTACTCTAAACTACTCAGAATTAATGACTGTGCACAGATAACAGACACGAGGACAGACTGTTTGCACCGAGAGCTGTGAGAGCTTGTACACTAGCCAGGATACAGTACAGTAAGTCACGAAACATTACACCATCAGAGATCTTCACATTTCCTCGGGAGATATTCCAGCATGTTACACCCCGTAGCAATCTGTCAGCAGCAAAAACTCAGGAGTCGTACCTCTCTCTGAAAAAAAAACAAATGAGAGTTCATGCAACTTCTCCAAGCTACTGTCCAGACTTCAATGTATGCTTACACGAGCTGTCCGCCCGCTGTTTTAAAATGTGTCAGCGATTAATGTCGGGGCCTTGTTTTTTGTCTGTATACATTATTGATATTTGAAAGTGCAGCTTCTCCAAACTGTACAAGTATAGTAAAAACTCTGCAATTCTGCTAGTCAGGCATTAGTCGACACTTGTAAAGCATCGTGTGGAATTTACGGGCCCCCAGGACCGCGAGCTTAGTGTAGAACACCGCTCAAAAGTATGCTCCTTTTCAAAGCGGAGTTAAGTTCAATTTGTATGTGTGAACTGTCACCACTTCTGCTTTAGCAAGACATTAGATATTACATGAAACTGCTTCGAGGTTTGAACGTGTTGAACTCGGAAAGTAAAAGTCGCCGGGGAGGAGTGCTCTTGAATAAACGAGGATTTTTTTTTCACTTCGTGTGCACAGTACACGACCAGATAAAAAATGACACATAATGTGATTTTAAAGATCATATCCCTGTTCTGTTCCATGTTGTTAACTAAAATGACCCCCGTCCTCATGATTTTTACAGTACTTTACAGTTTGTAGCTTCCTAGAAGCGTGGCAGCAAATGTAAAGGAGATGACATGGACGTATAAATGATAGAACAATACGTTAAAGCAGCCGATCCCCCGCTGAATAACAGGATTTATTCATAGAGAGTTTACTGGAGAGGCTTTTATTTCAAAGCATTGTGCTATTTTTCTGTGGCCTTGACTTGCATCTACCTTGTCTTGTTCCGAGTGCACCAACAAAGTTACACTCATCATGAATAAATCTATCACATCTATGATATTGCATTTCCCACTAAAACATCAACTTTTATGTGATTCTGTTCACATCTCAAGTACGTATGAAAGCGGCTCTGCCTCTGCTGAGCTCGCTTTGACCTTTCAGCCTTTGATACAAACCAATTCCGACGCATAAAAGGAGACCTCCAGGTATTCACTCTCCGATGATGTGATCTGCTCGGTGCGAGTGATTTGTAAAAAAGGCTCTGTGCTCGTCTGCTTCGGCGCAGGGAGCTCCTAATGAAATCATTTTTTTTCAGAGCGTCCCCAAACCCCGTCTGCTAATTTAGACTCATGTTCATCTCCTTACAAAGACGCTTACGTAACTACAGGTTTTAATATGTATGGCCGGCATCACGTCTTAAAAGTGTTCTGCCAGATTTAATTAGGCTTTACTCCTGCCATTGTTTTATCTGAATTTTGTCCCGATTAATCTTTATCACCATACCTTTAAAATGTTAATGCTACATGAAAGTGTAAGAAAGTTAAGAAAGTTTCCCACGACGCTGAGGAAAGTTTCTTGTGACACGGGAGATACTTTGTCGTAACGCTGACGAAAGTTTCTTGTGACACTGAGGAAAGTTCATCGTAACATTGAAAAGAAGTTTCTTGCAGCGCTGAAGATAGTTTCTCGTAAGACTGAAGAAGGTTTTCACAACATGGAAGACTGAAGATACTTAATACTTTTGACAGTTTCTCACAACACTTCCACTCTGTGGAAAGTTTCTTGTAAAACTGAGGATACGTTCTCGTAAAACTGAAGAAAGATTCTTGTAACAATGAATGAGAAACTAACTAATTTCTGGAAACAGTTACGATTGTTTCGCGAAACACTGAAGATAGTTTCCGATAACAGTGAAGATAGCTTCTCGTAACACTAAAGACAGTTCTCTTTAGACAGGTAATGGACAAAAAGGAAACAAAAAAGACTGTTAAATGGATGATTCATATTGTAACATTTAACAGGAAAAAACTTCCAAATGTCCCAGCGTGGTTCTGTTATCTACTTTGTGTCCCCAAGGCTTTGCACACTGTGATTAAGAAGCCACTTAAATCTATTCTCCAACTAACTACAAACGTCTCTAGCGAAGTTAAATATGGCTTTGAGTCCATTCCTAAATGGGGTCATTCTGGAAGCAAAGCACAGGCAGGAAAAAAAATCTTTGTTTTAGATTATGTATTATGAGTTCTCTTACACTAATATATTTAGTGTACATGGCTTTTGTTTATGGTGTCGCACACATTGAAGAGATAAGAGCTGAGGAATACTGCAGCCAAGATGAGTTGCCAAGATATTTTTTCAAAACACTTAAGATAGTTTCACCTCACACTGATTAAAGTTTCTCACAACACTGACAAAAGATTTTTGTAATACTGGAGAAAGTTTCTCGCTACACTGAAGAAAGTTTCTTGTAATACTGAAGAAAGTTTCTCACAACATAGAAGAAAGTTTCTCATAACACTGAAGAAAGTTTCTCGCAACACTGAAGAAAGTTTCTCATATCTGAAGAAAGTTTCTCGCACCACTAAAGAAAGTTTCTCATAATACCGAAGAAAGTTACTCATAATACTGGAGAAAGTTTCTTGCAACACTGAAGAAAGTTTCTCATGATACTGAAGAAAGTTTCTTGCAACACTGAAGAGAGTTTCTCATAATACTGAAGAAAGTTTCTCATAATACTGGAGAAAGTTTCTCATAATACTGGAGAAAGTTTCTCATAATATTGGAGAAAGTTTCTTGCAACACTGAAGAAAAATTCTCATATTACTGAAGATATTTTCTTGTAAGACATAAGATACTTTCTCATAAAACTACAGAAAGTTTCTCATAATGCTGAATATACTGTCTTGTATCACTAAGATAAGCATTGGTCTTATTTTCTTGTATTGTATCGACACTGGCATCATAGAAGTTTTATCTCACGGCAACAAAGCCTTCCATGTGAGGCTTTCCCAATCTTTTTTTAGCACTCTAACACCGGCCTCTGCTCCCGCTCATTCTAGTGGAACTAATAAGGACCAATGAGGACTCGCTCTACTTCACAATGGTCTGTACACCTCCTCAAAAGAGCCATGACACTGATTGTAACTGTCTCTGTTCCTCTCACTGCACAGCGATGGACGCTCCATCTGCGGTGTGAGTGGTAAAAGTCTCGAGTATCGCTGTTAGGAGGGCAGAGAGGCTCGATTTGGAGCAGCTCGGGTCATTTCGGTGTGGTTTAGCGCCGGATTTCAAGCTCAGTCTCCGTGAAGCGGAGTGTCACTGGTTGTCTTTCCTACCCGCTAGTTAATTGCAGTTAATTGCATTCACCTCGCATCCCATATGTGCCTCATTAAGGAGGCTAGAGTGAAAACAATTTGGGGATTGGAAACCACCGCCACAGACGGCGGGGTGATATAACGCAGCCTTGAGCAGCCATATTGGAGATTCTTCGCCTTTGGGCAAGCACAGCTGTAAAATGACAATTTGTTGTAAATTAGAGCGGATATGAGCCAAATAGACTGCAGATAAAGCAGTATTTCAGTGGTGCTAATCAATCAGCACGATCAGATGTTATCAGTGGTGAAATATATCTTAGTACATTTACTCATGAGTGCAAATTTGAGGTACTTTTACTTTACATCAGTCTTTTCTTTTCATGCCACTTTTTTTGTTTCTGTTTTCTCATTTTTGCGCTAATTTACAGTTTTAACTATCAGTGATTTCTTGAGCACATTCTGCATATTTTTTGAGTGCTTGTCCCTTATGTTCTAGCTCTCATTCTGTGCTGCTTGCCACAATATTTGATTTTAATTCACTCCAAAACAATCTGGCGACCCCCAGAAGTTATATTGTGACCTCCTTTGGGGACCCCAACCCTCAGGTTGAGAACCACTGATATGATTTATAATAGTCACAGGGGAAATCTGCATTGAATGCTTTTACTTTTAAGACTTTAAGTACATTTTTTTCCTGATTATACTCACATATTTGTGCTGTTTTCAGTATTTTTATAGGATCTCAGTATTTCTCACATCACTGGAAGTTGCACTTGTTTTTTTTGCCTGAATTCATCAGCAGCATCAACACTTAAGAAGCCTTTCCTCTTTAGCTGTTTACATTGTAACACCGTTTGCACATAGCAATCATCCATGCGCCTCCATATTGGCACCAGATGTGCCTTCCTGCAGATTTCTGACATAACTGCAGAGCTTCAGTTCTGCTCTGTTCCCCGGTTAGCTCCACTGTTCTTCGCTGATCTGTGATGTTTTCCATTACACTTCTTCTCTGTGTTGCTCTTCTCTGATGCTGCATGCTCTTGTTTCTTTTTGCTCAGATTCCAGCTTTTGGTCTGCCTTGTCTGCCCAATTTGCTCCAATCTTCACACACACATTCCACGCTCTATAGTATTTTTCATTTGAGTTTTATTCATGTTCTATAGGAGAGGGGGGGGGGAAATAAACAACCCCCAACGACCTCCAGCACGCAACATTTTTGTGGTCAAAGTCTTGGCTGCAGTATTCTCCAGCTCTTATCTGTTCAATGTGTGCGACACCATAAACAAAAGCCATGCACACTAAATATATTAGTGTAAGAGAACTCATAATACATAATCTAAAGCAGAGATTTTTTTTTCCTGCCTGTGCTTTGCTCCCGGAATGACCCCATTTAGGAATGGACTCAAAGCCATATTTAACTTCGCTAGAGACGTTTGTAGTTAGTTGGAGAATAGATTTAAGAGGCTTCTTAATCACAGTGTGCAAAGCCTTGGGGACACAAAGTAGATAACAGAACCACGCTGGGACATTTGGAAGTTTTTTCCTGTTAAATGTTACAATATGAATCATCCATTTAACAGTCTCTTTTATTTCCTTTTTGTCCATTACCTGTCGAAGAAGAGCCTTTCTTTCAGCGCTCCATCTCGCTTCTTTTAAAGATGTCTGGGTACCCGGGTGGCTTATCTCGCACGGCGCTGAATCATATATATACTGTAACTGCCAAAATAGAGGACGCACTTCACCAATGTGTAGATATGATTCATGAAAGCAGGCGAGGCGCATTTTTCTGGTCCACTCAACCCCTCTGAGGGCAAGGTAAGAGCCGCTGAATAATGATCGCCTTCACTATATAATACGTTTTTGCGGTTTTCTCCAGGTACAAGTGCTTTCTCACAAGATGACAGCGCTGTCGTCTGCGGGGCGTGCACGGTCATTCACTAGTTTGATGAACATGAAGACCATATCAAACAAATGCCAAAGCTGTCTAAACTGCCAGATCGACAGCCACTGAAAAAAACTCCAGGGGAAGGGAATCTCCAGTTTTGCTTGCAGCCTCGCATGGGAGCTGCTTATCAGAACCCAGAGTCCTGTGCAATCAGACCAACTGGCACTTGGACGGGAGGCTGAAAAGAAGGAAGAAGAAGGATTTTCATTCTTGCAGACTAGCAATGTTCTGCTCAAACAGTTATCTTTCTTTATGAAACCCCGGGTCAAGCTCCAAAAATACAATAAAATAAATCCTACAGTTCCCATGATGCAGCTCAGTATAATCTTTTCATCAAGCTTTCAAACCTCCACACAGCCAGCGTGCAATGCAGAGGCAAGGCTTTTTGATGAAAAGTTGTAGTCTCGGAGCTAAAGGCGAGATAACCTGGTGATAATAACTGGTGGTGACATCACCACAAGGATGCGGGGGCTCGCGTAGCTCGCAGGTTAACAACAGCAAGTTATCTCCAGGTCAAAGTTCAGAGTAAACTCGAGGCGGTATCAAGTCACAACTGGAAATGAAAAAAAAAGATCTAGTTTGTAAGATTTACTGGGATTTGTTGGAAGAAATTAGCCTGTATTCACCTGAAAATAAGAGTCATTGTGACTTTTTATCTGCAGAGGGTGCAGGTTCTCTTCCATCATGTTGCACCGCAAAGTGTCTACAGATGCCAAAACAACAGACAAAGCAAACACTGGCTCAAGACAAAGACTTAAAATACAAGCTACTTTGTCTTTTGTTTTGGTAGCTGGACCATATCCCACGTGGTGGGTAGTAGGTAATGATCCGTTACCTTAAATAAATTCTGAATTTATCTGGGTTTGACCATTGTTGGAAACATTTTGGATAATGTAAGTTGTTACATTTCCCCAGTGGTGGCCCGGGGGATGAGGGGAGTAACAGTAATTTAAAGTAACGTGGGGAAAATGAAGGATGGGAAACCGAGGCGAACGCACAAACAAGGCTCGATGATGAAAAGTGACACAAACAACATCCCTCCTCTGAGATGGGAGTAAAAAAGCCCAACCTGGCCCACATGCGAGCCTTACATTAACCACACACAGTCCAGCCTGCCATCACACAACTAACTGCCATGCAGACTGAAATCTGCCAAATGGCCCACTGGTCCTGCCTCGCTGCTCTCCCCCCTGCTTTTAAGCTCCAAGCCCTGATTGCTGATTGGCTGCTGCTGCTGCCTATCACTGCAGCTGCAAAGAGGGGCAGGTGCAGCACCTGGACACAGGAGAGCACAGCAAGAATCACAGCTCATCAAAATATGTAATGAAGGTCTAGCATTTTTAAACATATTAACGTGGAAATGTTATAGCTTTAAAGGTGCAATGTGGATGTTTTGACCACTAGCAGCGCTATGGAGCAATCTTTTTTTGGAGTAGGACCCACTGTGAACATTCCTGCCAATGCTTTTAAATGATTCCACTGATCAACAGGTGGCAACGTACCAAGAAATTCAGCGAAACGCACGGAATGAAAATCTTGAATGAACTTAACTTTTGTCTGTTTACAAGAAAACTGCACAGGGTACCTTTAATCCCTCTTTAACCTTTGTACAGCTGATTCGAATGAGTAAACTGAACTTAATGTGTAGAACTGATGTAGTGTCCTTTAAGGAGTTCAAACACCCACAACACCATTTCCACTTCCTGCCCTGGCCTGTGTAGTATGAAAAGAAACCACAGCACTTTCTACGCCAGAACCCAAAAGGACTATAAAAGTCTTGAACAAAGTGAAATCATGATCAATTAAGAAAAAGGGGTTTGATAGGTGAGAAGAGTGACTTTGCCCTTTTCTCAGGCAGACAATGTAGATTAAAGGTGGGGTGAGGTGAGCTGTGGATTTGTTACTGCACCAGGGGACACTTAATCATAGCGTTCATAATAGGAACCTCATTTAGTTGCCCCAGGCAATTTCTGGGCTCTGTTGCCTTAGAACAATAATGCTTGAGCAAGGAGGCCCCTTTGAAGGTGACATTTGGAGAAAAAGGTTGCCGCAATGCCACCACAGACTTTGATAAATTATTTTTCATCAGCGCGGAGCACGCTCTGCACCTGTGCATGGGTCTAATGAAAGAGGAGAGGGCAGCGTTGTTAGCCAAACTCCGCCGCGCGTGCGTGCGCACGCTCGCGTCTGTGCGTGTGTGTTCATGCGTCAAAAGCGAGGCGGTGTGTGTTCCAGCATTGTGTAACCCAGGGGATTCTGTGTTTGTCCTTTAGGCTCCCTACAAATGAGGAGAAGTTATTGAGTCAGCATGGGAAACAAAAAAGCAAAACATGAAATATGAGGGGAGAAAATAAACAACAAAGAAGATAGCCTTTAATCATACAATGCCTTATTTTTAACTAATCCAATTATGCGCACATCTGAGTGAAAATTGGAACGCTCCCTTATGCTGTGCTGCAATATGGCAGTGGAGCGCACAATGTTTCAGAATATGTATAATACATTGTAATGTTGCTCTGACTACAAAAGCAGCCACTTCAGTCCTCAAATGTAAGAGAAAGCCAACAAGGCAATCACTGTCTCTTGAAAGCTGTCAGCGCTCAAGGCATCTACCCATCAACGGAACTCCTGCTGTGTTCTCTGCTGCAGGCGTTTATTTTCTCACATTTTTTTTTTTTTTTTTTTTTTTTTATCCTCCTCTTGAAAATGATGTTTGTGTGTCTGCGCGTGTACCTCATTGAGGCAGTAAATGACAAGCTGGCAGCATCAAAACAGGCTCGATCGCCGCGCTGGAGGGACAGCAGCGCCAAGCGCCTCTGAATGTGCTGACACTCGGCTTGCACCATAAAGGTGCTGTGAAACAAAAGTCAGGGTGGGGTGGGGGTGAGGTGGGGGGGATATGAAGGGGCTGGTGTGATCGCCGCCTCGGGGTAGGAGCCGCCTTGTGAGGATCACACGCAAGCCTCCCCCCATAAGGTGCATTACTGTTCCCAGCTGCTGCAGGAATACTGAGCACGGGATGTAGTCTTGTGTAGCAGATAACAGGAAACGATAACAGTTTGATGCTTCCGTTTGATTATTTGTTCGTTTGTTTTATCGACGTCTTCATTTATATTTTTTTATCCAGCTAAAGTCTACTTATTTACCTAAAGGTTCAGTGTGTAAGATTTAAATTAAAAGATGCTAAAAAGGGCTCCACACACAGCTACAGAGCTGGGTGAAGATCCTCTGAGGGCTCATCATTAAGAGCGACACCTTTCAAATTACTCACAGTCATTTCATCCACCGCTAATATAAAAATATTGATCAGAGCGGCTTTAATTCAAGTTTAATCACCCTCTCCCTCCTTGTTGCGTGGCAAAATGATGACACTTTAATATGACAGCTCTCGGGCAGCTGCAGAACGTCGGGAGTGTTTCTTATTATCTACATGATATATTAACATGTAAGACATTCTTGAGAGTTTGCTCTCTGGTCGTGTGTACGAGACATCCCCCCCCCCCGACAAGGCACTTTGTCTCATCAAAAATAGCACCGAGGTATCATGGATGCATGAATCCCTGTGTGACAAATTGCTTATGTTTCCCTTCGGACTGTCTCTGGCATGTAATGAAAAATGTAAAATCATAAAATGTCTCTGGTAAGCCTTTGAACTGCATATTCAATGCGATGGCCAAATTAGTCTTCTGGTCCCCTAGCAACTGAGCACTCTGGGAGGGAGCCGTGCGCAGATGCTGGTGGAACCAAGTTCACATCAGTTTCTGGGATGCTGATTCTTTTTGTCCAATCGTCTTACAAGTCCTATACATAACATATTCACTGGATATTTATTTAAAATATGCATAGGCCGGGTGCTTAAAACAACCAAAGGGCTATTAATTATGGATAATGGCCCCCGTTGTTCCGTCCGGTGTCTCCTGAACAGTTGGCAGCAGTGTCTTGGTATAATAGGGCTGTCATTTCTTTGTTTTTTTTGTTTTTTTTCTTCCGGAGTACCTTAGAGGAAAAGCAGAGGGAGGATTGGATGACAGCTTGGGAGTTAAACTTTTTAAGTGTGTGATGACGTGGTTCTCTTTTTTTTGGCCCCCAATCTGTGTTCAAAATGTCGAACAAATGGGTGAAAAATGTCACTTTGAATCTGCTGTCAAACTGTGGTGACAGAAGCGACAATTCTTCCTCTGTCAGCTGTGAGAGAGGGGTTTGCTGTCTCACCGGATCTTCCACTTGAGGCCAAAATTTGTGTTTCAAGCAAGCAAGAAAGCACTGGCAATGCCAATAAAGCATGACTAAGCGGTTTTTAAACTAAAGAAAAAAATAACATAATGTTCCTGTTACAAATGAATTGTTGAACTCATTAGAATTATAATGCACCTTTCTTACATTTAAAACACTCAGAGGCTTTGCTGCTTTAGCTTTTGTTTGGTTTGATGTTAACAGTAGCTTATCGTGGCTTATGCTATGTTACGGCCCCTCTGCCAGGGTTTGCTGTTGTTGGCAGCTGGTCGCTGCTCCCACGTCACATAAAACCTGTCCCATCCTGCAGTCTGTGGGCTCCCCCTTCCCTGGAACAATGTCATGTCCCTATAGAGTTTGATTGCTTATGTAATTTATTGAGCTTTAGTGTAGTACTTAGTTTGGTGTAACCTTAAGTTAATCAACACTGTTTTTTCTTTAAAAATTGCGATACCAGCAACAAGACTAGTACCCTTGATCCCAACTGAGCACTTTTTTTGAAGGTTCTTCTTTACGAAGGACACTTGCTGTGATTGGCTGCGAGCAAAACCATATAAATAGTCATTTTTTACTAGATCTGAGAACCAAAAGGATTGAACGCAGGTATCGTTTGACTGGAGAAGTTAAAATACTACTTGGCTCTGGGTTATTTCAATCAATACCTTAAAGGTATTGAGTACCGACACTTAGTGGTGGAAAGAGTACTCAAGTACAGTGCAAAAATATTACTCTATTACTAGTTAAAGTACTGGTGGTAGAAATATACTTGAGTAAAAGTTTATTATTATAGAGTTTAGTATTACTTTTAACCGCTGATGTCTCCAAACTAGGGTTGCAAATATTGTGTTTTCCTGAACCGATCGTTGAACACACTAACAATCACTTAATCTTTAATAATTTATAAGATACAAAACACATTCTCGTTCACTCATTTTTTCAAATTTTTTTATACGCAAGTTTAATTTTCCTCCGCCAGACAAAACAATGTCAAATGAGGAGCAATTAACTGCCACGACTATTGATTAAATATCCATGAATACGCTCTACCAGCTGAGCTACCCGGCCGCCTCCGTGAATACATTTTTAATTAGTTAAATTCTTAACAGCAATTAAATGATTAATTATTCATCACTTACATCCTTACTCCAAATATGTGCTGCCGCAGAGTTTTGTTTTGTTTTTCATTTGTACGTTTGTGATCAGATCACCTGATTGGCTACTAAAATGCAGATGAAAGGTTTGGATATGAATTCAAATTGTACTCAGTACTCAACTATGATTTTAAATCGAGTATTTGTAATTAGTTACTTCCACCCCCTGTATAGTATCGCAGATGCAGTACGCCAGAAATACCAAGATTCCTGCTGCATCCAGGCACATTCTGATCAATAATATTCAGCACAGCGGAACAAACACCACGCCAACTGAGCCGTGCGATGTTACTGCGGTGAATATAATACTGCATGTTACTTACATTAAAGTCACAACAGCAGAGCTCTCTGGGTTGACCTCGGTCTCCGGCAAGCTTGGCTTAATGGGATTTTGTTGTATCTCTAAGGTCACGTTAAGTGATGTCGCGCCCGTTCCAAATCGCATACTTTTTCTTTTTTTGACTTTTAGATTTTATGCAACGGACGGCAACAGATGTATGAGCAAGAGGGTTGGAGGTGCGGTGTCATGACTAAGTATCACGTCCCAATTTTATGTATTTTAAAAGGAAAGCTGCAGCACAGGCTAAGAGTAAAAAGGGGAAAGTAGAAGACGGCTATAGTTTTCTGCTTGTGATCCCATTCCATTCCACTCACATCCAGTCAGGCTACATAATGATAATGTCTCTAAAGCAACTGACTCTAAAGAACCATGGGAAATCAAGGGGAAATTGACATGCCATTACAATGCAATCACCACTTCTTGCCACTGCGGCGGCTGTTCAGCAACATCCCCCCTGCTTTAATTGTGTATCTCAGACGTTAGTTAAGCAAAACTCCAAACAACAACTTATCCTTATTTAAACCTAACCAAGACGGAACTTTTTCCAGCCCCGTGTCCTCAATGAGAGATTTAGTTTCTCGTTCTGGACCGAATGCTCATTAAAGTATATTACCACTATGCACTATTTAAGGGCAGATCTATAGTTTGAGAAATCTTGCCCCAGAGGAAATCCTCCTTTTGAAACCGGGGAACCACGCTCGTTCTTCACTGTCAAACTGCTCAGTGCTGACTGTGATAAAACCCCTGCATGAGCCCGCTGGTGTGTGTATGTGGAAGGGAGGGAGAGAGAGAGAGAGAGAGAGGAAGAACAGGAGCATTGCAGTCCTCCAGCATCCTCACTGTACTGTATATGTGGTGGGAGGGTCGGAGAGATGTGGAGGGGATGTGATGGAAGGGACAGGCATGAGAGAGTAGAAGAAGCAAGGGGAGAAAAAACAAAGGAGGAAGATACAACGGCGAGGAAGAAATGATGTGTTGATGGCAGGAAGGAGGTGCGGAAGACGCATTGAGAAAAGAATAATGGATGGATGGATGTGAGGAAAGGGGAAAGGACGCAGGTGTATGAGGAAAGGATAGAAAAAGGACACCGTGAGGAGGAGGGGGGGCAACCACTGGAAAGTCTTGTATTTATACACAGCCATCCTCCGCATCACTGAAGAACACTTGGCAACAACTTGACCCCAGACTCATGTTTATATGAAAGCCTGTAAAACGGTGCCAGAGACCGCCTGTACTTGGTCATGTTCATGTGTGCCCCCTCCACCTCCCCATTAAATGACTGGTGGGCCTTAAACGGATGAATGCTTAATTTACTCTATGTTGGATTAGTCCTGTTTTAGCCAAAGGAAGCGGTACTAATGTACACAGGGATACACTCTTAGAAATAAGGGTTCCAGAAGGGCTGAGGCTCTTCTGAAGGCGCCTTTGTTGGGAAAAATGGTTTGTCAAATGTTCTTTGTGAGACTACGGGTTCCTTTAAGAATTGTTTTTGGAAGAAAGGATGTTAAAATGTCCTCAAATACCCTCTAATATTCAAATGTCTATACATGTTTCAAATGGCACTGTTAAATATAGATGTATATGGACAGCCTACGTTTCCCATCATGCCTACTCAACCTGACTGAGCAGTTTAAGTTTGCTGTTTTATGTTCTAAAATGCAAAAGTTACTTTTTGTTAGTATTTGTGTGTGTCTAGTCAGATCATAGAACCTTTAAAAATTAAGAGGGTTATAGGTGAAACCCTTGGAATATAAAATGGTTCTTGGTAGAACCCTGGGGGAGGCTTCTAGAACAGAGGGTTCCCAGTAGAATACTCTGGATAAACCCTGGTAATACTCTGGGAAAACTCTTGGAAAATAAGAGTTCTATGTGGATCACACTGGATGGGTTCTAGAAGAAACCCTTGGAGTGTAAAAAGAGTTCTCAGTAGATCTCTGTGGGTCGGTTCTGGATGAAACCCTTGACATATAAAAGGGTTCTCAGTAGATCCCATTGGGTGCATTCTTGTTAGCACCTTCTTGACCTTAAAGGGGGGAATGGTTAAGGACAGAAGCCCCAGAGATGGTTTTGGGTGGAACCATTACACCATAAAAGTGTTCTCTGTGGAACTTAACATAGAGGGTTCTGGGTGGAACCTTTTACACATGGTTCTAGGTATAAACCCTTTATGATGGCTTCCAGTTAGCACTGTCTGAAAGGGTTCCAGGTGGAAACTTTACAAAAGGATCCACCGGGAACCAAAAAGGGTTCTCCTATGGAGACAAGCTGAAGAACCTTTTACAGTTTTAGTTAGCAGCTTTATTTCTGAGAGTGTACCAGAGGCACAGAAGGACAGGAACATGGAAAGAAAAAAAAAAAAAAAGAGGAGATAATTCCACCGACCTCCTGTGTTGGCTTTTTGATGTTTGTCAGTAAACAGTAGCATCAAACACGATTTTCCCTTAAAAATAAATATAGAAATAAACAGAAGACAGAACCAGGATCGCCTCATTGTCACGCTGAGATGTTCGGCTCAGAGTGAGTGATCTAATAAGCCTTTATTCAACATCGCTCGTGCTATAAATAGTCATTACTTGTCATGTCCAGGATTTTGATACTAAACCCCTTGAGATCCGGCTGTGAAGGCCGACAAAGGATCTGAATAAAGCCTCACAGAGGCGTTTTCAATAATACCCCTTCAAACAGCAGTTCCTATTTGAGGATTTTCTTTCTTTTTTCTTTTTTTCTTTTTTTTTATTTGTTTGTCTTTCTGTTCCAGCCGCTGCTGATACAGCTGACGAGCTGCCGTATTCATCATTTCTCATATTGTGTCATGTCACTCGGAGGTGAGCGGCGTGGATAATCAAGCGAATCATGAGGCTGGAGGAGAGCAATTTTTGTGCATTGGGACCGGCGCTTCACCGTAGGTTGTGATGTTCCCTGATTTTCGCCCCCGCGGGCCATTTTTTAAGAATGCACGCACGCCGCAGTGAGACAATGAAATTACACACGCCGATGAAGACGTACGTGCAGGAGTATGAAGACGGGGACACGCACATTCCTCATCTGTCATCTCCTGTTGTCAATTTCCTGTTGTTTTGATACGTCAGTGCCCAGTGGGAGCCTGGGTAATGAATGGGTGAAGTGCTAAAGTGCATGTTTCCATCATGTTCATCTTCTGTGTGGTAACCTTGAGCGGGAGCCAGATGCCTTTCAGGTGGCGCCGGCTACTCTCATCATAAATATTATTTATACACTGTAAAATCCTAAGCAGCCCCGAGGGTCGGTCATGATATTGCAGAAATTTCCAGCTCTGCAAGTGTGATAGCAAAACAGGAGTAATGAGCTACCTGTAAGTGGCCTCTTGTGTGTTCACTACAATTATGGTCTTTCAAAGAGCCTCCTGTTGAACACACTCGTGTTATTTAATACACGACTGTTTGTGAAACCCCTCCCCCCAAAACTGCGATTGTCCAATTATAGCTTGCTCCTGCCAATCTTCAGATTCTCCACATGTTGAAGCAGTATGGAGCCGGAGGGAGAGGGATACTCTGCCTTTTTAAACCCTTTAAGCTGCAAATGTTAGCATGTCTGGCTAACTATCTACTTCCAAGACCGAGGAGCATTTCATATTACATTATTTTGTGGGGTTGCAGCCAGGTAATGTCAAATTTTTATGATGGCCCTTTGTAGTAATTCCACTGCTCTATATTGGATTTGGGGAAATTTACACTTCAGCGACCCCAGACAAACTCATTATCCTGGATAGCAAACACACTGGTTAGTCCTCCTCCTAAAAGCCTTTTCTCTTGTAACATTAAAAGTGAAACACTGTGTTTGAGAACACAAACAATAAAAGAAAAACTCTAACCTCTGTCTGGCTTGTGTAAATATGTAAGCTCAGCAGAAAGGAGAGTTGCCTCATAATATAATTCGGGTGATCAGATGAGAATGGGTGGAGTTCGGGGGCAGGGGAGATGAGGGTGGGCAAGTCAGGTCAGACGGATAAAAATACACAGAGTAAAAATCAAACTCTGACTCTGTTTACAAGACCCATAAAGCATTACATACAGGTGACAGGTATGTTACGGTTATTTTAAACGTCTTCCCAGCAGCCAAGACTGTCATTAAGCTGTCAGAGCTCACATGTAAACACATGTTTAGACATTTTTATCACAAATTCCTCCCACGGTGAGCACTCATTATATCTTCTTCATATTATCCACTACTATAACGGTGATTTTCAGGTCAAACAGGACAGGATCCAAGATTCTGGACAAACAGCTCGTAATTCAGGACCGTCCCAGATTCATCAGGACATCTGGTCACTGCAAATACCAGGACTAACATCTTCACACTGCAACACATGAACAATACCATGTCTTCTACTTGGGTCATCAACTAGTGAAGATTCTGACTTTCTGTTATACACACTTAGCTTTAGTCTGAGCCTCTTAGCACACTTCCAGGTACGTAGACATAAGTTGAAATATGCAACCCTGATTCCAAAAAGTCAGGATGCTGTGTAGAAGGTAAATAAAAACAGAATGCAATGGTTTCCACATCCTTTTTGATCTATTTTCAGTTCAATACAGTGCAAAAAAACCCCAAGATATTTAATGTTCAAACTGATTTTTGTAAATATGCACTCATTCTGAATTTGATGCCTGCAAACATGTTCTAAAAAAGCTGGGGGAGAGGCATGTTTACCACCGTGTTGCATCACCTTTCCTTTTAACAGCACGGTGCTTGATAAATAACTTCAGCTGCTCAACAGTCTGGGGTTCCTGTTGTCACATTTTGCACCACACATTTTCAATGGGAGGCAGGCCTGGACTCCTGACAGGCCAGTTCAGTACCTGGACTCTTTTACTATAAAGCCACGCTGCTGTAACACGTGCAGAATGTGTCTTGACATTGATAATTTGCTGAAATAAGCAGGGACGTCCCTCAAAATTGTCTGGATGGCAGCATAATGCTGCTCCTAAATCTGTATGTATGTTTCAGCATTAATAGGGGCCTGTTACCCATGTCATGGGAACTAACACACCCCCATACCATCACAAGTTGGTGGCATTTCTGCATGTTGTTGATAACTTATTCACCAAACTAGCTAAAGGCTGATACAATTTGGAGAGAATGTTTGCAACCAACACACTGAGCAAACGTTAGCTTAGTTAGTTTAATCCACTAGCTGTCTGGGAGCAGAAAAAAATGACTGTCAGCTTCTAGAAATGATTCGTCTACCTGTGTTAAATCTGCTCCTATTGTCATTATAACATTGCATTATTTACTTGACAGGCATAGCAACAGTAACTAGGTGGAGCATAGTAAACAGTCATTTGATAATTACTTTATTCATGTCTGATTCAGCTTATTACATCTTCTACTGTAGATGCAAACTGTGTCAATATTTCTTGCATAAAAGGATCTCATGTATCATTCAAGTGCCCATTATTGATGGTATTTCCTGCCCTGCCCTGAAAATAATGTCCGGCAGCCATGCTGACGGCTGTGGTGACTGTGCTGTGAGGCTAAAAATAGTGTGTGAAACACAGCCTCGGGTTCAGGAGGTTAATTTGCTGATTAGCTGTTTTGCCCGTTCATTAATCTGTTTATTCGTTCCAATTATGCAACGCAGCTTTCCCAAGCACGGTCCTCAGGTCGCACCTGCCCCTGCCCCTGCGTGTTTTTCGCTGCTCTCCTCCCGCAAACGTGGTCCAAGTATGTGACGTGAAATTAAATGGCTCTTAATTGGATCCGGTGTGAAGCGGAGCAGCAGAGTCTTGCAGGACTGGTGGAACTCGAGGAGTTGGTTAAGTGGTTTCAGGGGGGCGAAAAGCGAAGAGGGAGTAGAGTTCCTTTGGGTTTTTTTTTAAAAGTATGAACTGTTGCAGCTCAGTGTGCTGAATGCATGCCCTCACTTTCTCCCAAACGTAAGCTTTTCAAAAACTATGGATCATGTTTTCAGCTTGACCTGTTCCATCCATACTTTTGAGAACGCGGTACAAGTTTCTCAACTCGTGGAGAGGCATGAAAAGTCTCCACTTAAATAAAGATATGGAAATGAACAAGCCCTACGTTGGAGCTGAAGATTACTTCCGAGACTCAACACATTTCAAAATTATGAATCAAACTCAGCGAAATAAAACTTTGCATTATCAGTAATTATGCAATTCTGTGAAAATTACTGTTAAATTACCTCGTTTCTGGACTTAAACGTTGCTATGAGAAAGCAATTATAGCTGCAGAGCAACTCCGAGCTGCTGTGAACGTTGAAACTTTGAAGAGACTGAGCTTCAGAAGCTAATAGGGCTTGTGGACACAAATACAGTGCAACAGAGCGGAACGGCCCTCGCTGTCAAAAAGCAATTGGGCAGATAAGTTGCAAGGGTTTTGAAAACAACCGCTCCCCAAACTTAAACCCTTTTTATACCCACAAATGCCCCCAGCTGCACCGCCGCTGCACATCCCTCCCCTGTTCCTTCATTTCATGCAACACTATCCAAAGGTGTCGAAGGCTGGTGGACGTCCACACTCAGAGGTCCAATTTTGCACACCCTCCGTCCAGACTTCAGTGGTGTGATTATCAGCTGTCCGAGGACTGATAAGAGAAAGATAGATGGAGACACATGTGGGGGGGGGACACAGGGACAAAGGGGCATTAGCGGGCACACAGGTGGCTAATGCTGTGGGGGAATGCGTCACTCAGCTTTATTCTTAAGTGGCATGGCATCATACAGGTTTTTAAACGATTTCTCCCTCAGGGCACACTGAGCAGTGTCGGAGTGAAAAAAAAAGTGTTTGCTCTCACCTTCCTTTCAGGCTCAACAAGACCTAAAAAAATGTTTAAGTGCTTAATCCCAATTAATCTGGAGTTTACAGAAATCCTTTATTACTTCACTGAATTAGCTTAGTGGTCTTAATCCCCTGACAATGAGCGCAGGCGTCAGCGTGCGCCCACATGTACTGATTTGTGCTCTCGCACGCCTCGTTGTGCAAAGATCAGCAGTTGGGGACTAAACACACACACGGTTAGTTTGATCCGATTTCCAAGAAAAGATAAAGTTATTTAATTTAAATTGATTAAATCACAATGTCATGCAAAGTAAGATTGAAAATGTATCGAGATCGACTGTTCTGACCACAAAAACATCAGCTCTGGTCATTTGTTCAAGAGATCTATCATTACGTTTTCCCTTAAATCAACCACATGTGGTTGAGTAAATAAAGATTTCTCTTTTAGAGACAAGATGTAGAAGCAGTGTGATGTTTTAGTGCCACAGAATACTGTACATCTAAAGGCGGTTGTGTAGTATACAGAGGACTGAAACTAGAGATCATGGTTCACATCCTCATCATATCTCCTACATTCAGGGGTTTTGCTTAACCCAAAGATAAAAGTTAGTTAAATGTGAGTGCATTTATTCACGTATTATACTTACTGTAGGTACAAGGTTAAAGTACTTGTAGGTATTTCCATTTGATGCTGGTTTATGCTTCTACTTCACAACATTTAAGAAGGAAATATTTAACTTTTCACTACAGTGAAGATTCGTGAAGATTTATGAGATTCAAGTCCTGCACAACCTTTGTCGAGGAGTTATTATTTTTGCAATAATGATGAATGAATCTATGACCACAACTGTATCCATAACAACAGTCTGTTGTTCATAATAATGGCCTGTTGTCTGCTAATCTAACAAAGCCAGACAGCAGCTGTGTTAATTTATATCTAATGTTTTATCTTTACACGATCCACATATAGTTTTTGTGGCTGCAACTTCTGCGGTAGCTCACACTTTGCAGCAGATTGTGCTTCCCTCTAGAATGAAATGTGTCACATAAATAATGTTTTTCCTGCTCGCTTGCTAATATACATAATAATATAACACTTTGGAATGGGGGCATAGTATACAAGAAGCATACACAACAAGCTGCATAATTTGCTGACAGTACTGATGTGCACTTTTACTTTTACTTACTGTAGCAGGGTATTTTTGCATCGTGGTACTGCAGCCTTTACCTGAGTGAAGGATTCTGCATCAGTGCTTTTAACCATGTTCACAATCTTCTCATAACCGACTACTTTTCGTTGCCAAACTTAACAAAATTACAACCAAACTGTTGCACTTCAGGGACTTGCACCAGACAGAAATGATAATAATGCAGCAAATGCAGTAAACAAATGATGATGGTGGTGATGGAGTGATGATGATGACGGTACCTGACAGTTACAATCATGCTTTTTTTTTAAATTAATATGCAGTATATTAAATTTGTTGTGTTGACCTTTTAGATGAGTCATGTTCTGTTGAGGCTGATGTATTTTACATTGATGGTGTTGTGTTGCTAGGTGATGTTGATGATTTTTAATGTTCGGGCCCCGTAGGGTGAAGGTATTAACCTGCTCCTGAGGAGCTTGAATGACTCACTGTGCATGTTTATGTCAACTCGTGTATTTTTCTATGTTAAATCATGTTTTCTAATGTCTTTCTCTGTGTTTTTTTTTTTTTTTACAACTGCTGCAGGACAAATTGCCTGCTGGGACAAACAATAAATCGAATTGAATAAATTGGCACAGCCAGTCCAGGATATCTAAAACCACCAGATCCTACACTTCCCATAATGCATCACAACAGCATCTTAACCACAGAAGACATGCAGCTATTTTCAGAGGCGTACTCCCAATAACAAGTTTTTGAAGTCAGTGACAAACACATTGTCATCTGTATTTGGGAGCTAATTGAAATAATACATTTAGTCTTAATATAGAGTTAATTTTAATTGAAATGATTCATTTATCTTAATATAGAATTGATTTACATTATAATTATGCATTTTTCTTTACATGTAATTAATTTAAATTGAAATTATGCACATAACCGAGCACAGAATTGACTAAAACTGCTAAAGAAGCATCAGTCGGCCCAGAATAAATACAGCTGACTAAGCCTGTAAAATCACGGATCGCATTAAAAAAATGACAATTATAAGATTTTATGTAGGTAATCAGAAATGTGTCACAGGCTACTGTAATGGTAGGAAACAACCTCCGCAAGCCCTGGAGGATGCAACACGCGTACACAAAAGCAACACCCCATCCAGTATAATTTTCTGCTCTCAAATGATAATTAACAATTTTATGTCACAGCGTATAATTGCAGATGAGGGGAATTAATCACATTATCTCAATTTCATAGTGGCTCAGAAGTGTCCAAACAAAGACAAGCTTTCTCAGGCGCCGCGCCGCCTCTATTTGAGTCCCCTGTTGGTTCATAACATTGCAGACTAACTTGTTCTTAATCCCCGTATCTCTAACCAGAGCACTTACTCATCCAGCCTCATTTATTTAACCTTGTTTACTGTACGGCTCCTCTTGAATAATTGGGACTTTATGTTTCATTCTGGAGACAGCTTGACATTAGCGGGGACATTAAGGATGAATTGATGCTGTTGGGACGGCATTAATTTTCACCCACCTGCCTGCACCACCCACACGCCCTGCCTGTGTGCTCAAATCAGTGATCAATCCTGGGTTTGATTAAATATATCCAACCGTGAACAGTGAGGGCGGAACACAGGTAAACAAGGGTTAAACACCACTGTTATTCTGGTGGGTTAAAGGGATGGTTCGGATTATTTAATGTGGGGTTATATTACTGAGAACGTGGCAGTCAGAACGCGCACAGTTTGTGGAGGCAGAGAGGAACGCCAGCACAGAACCTAAGACATGTACTGCAGTGGACACGCTCAGAAATGAGGGTTCCAAAAGGGTTCTTCCTAAAGGACCGGACCCTTTTCTGAACAAAGGGATTGTCAAGGGTCCTTTCTAATCCAGAGAACCCTTTTCGGAAGACAGAGTTCTTCAAGGATTGTTGAGATCCTTTTTCAAGGGTTTGTTGTACTATAATATAAAAGGGTTCTCAGTAGAACCCCCTGCATGAATTCTAGATAAAACTCTTGGAATATAAAAGGGTTCTGGATAAAATTCTTTGCATATCAAATGGTTCTCGGTAGAAGCCCCTGGGCGGGTTCTAGATAAAACTCTTGGAATATAAAGAATATAAAATTGCTCTCTGGGTGGGTTCTAGAGAAAAACTTTGGAATATAACAGGGTTCTAAATAAAATTCTTTGAATGTTAAATGATTCTCAGAAGAATCTGCTGAGCAGGTTCTAGATAAAACTCTTAGAATATAAAAGGGTTTTCAGTAGAACCCCCTCGGTGGGTTCTAGATAAAACACTTGGAATTTATAGGTGTTCTTGGTAGAACCCCCTGAGTGGGTTCTAGATAAAACTCTTGGAATACTGAAGTGTCTTCAGTAGAACCTTCTGTGTGGGTTCAAGGTGAAATCTTTCACTGATGGTTCTTGGTATATTCCTTTATGTTGGGTTTTAAATTGAACTCTCTGAAAGGGTTCAAAGTGGAAGCTTTTTAAAACTAAAAAGAACCAAAAACAGTTCTCTTATAAAGAACAAGCCAAAGAACCTTTTATGAACCCTTATTTCGAAGCGTAGGTAATACACCGACTATCAATCAGTGCTTCATTTGACCCCACTTCAAATAATGTGAAGTATTCCTTTAATATACTGAGACAGAGTTTCTTCTTCTTTGGCTCTTGACTTGTCAGTAACCTTTTAAGAGAAGCAAAAGCACCTCCTCAGATAACGTATGAGTCACACACTTCCCACTTCAAAGGGAGACTAAATGCATATAGTCTATACACGTCCAAACCCTCACGCGCCGCCGCGGCTGCACCGGCAAACCCACATTTTATTTACCGTGCTAAACAGGATTTGGTGTCATTTTAAAGTAAATCTCCTCAGAGAGGCACACTGTAAAGATAAGGTCATATGGAGAGTCGGTTCAGCACCTTCCTGCTGGAGGAATTGTGTGTGTGTGTGTGTGTGTGTTGTCCGCAGTGAACACAAATATTCACCAGGATCCTCAAAAATATTTAAAGCCAGTAGCTGTGGGTGCTAATCTAGAATGTCCAGATGTCTCGGACTGTGTAATCATGTGATTTATTGTGATTTGCTTTCGGAGAAGAAGAAAAAAAACTGCTTTAATGCACTCAGGATATTTGAATAAAATGCTGCCTGACATCATAGAAAATTACATAAGCAACATTTTTACATTAGAGATTAAACATGGCTCCTGCACTTTAAAAAAAACACTCAGTTATTGGGTGTTTCTGCAGCTACTCACTTTTGAATCACCCTATTTAAAAAAAAAATCAACCTATGGATTTTAATTTTAACCATCAGTTCCAACAGCTCTCAAGATTTTAATCTAGAACATCACAATAACGTTTATTCATTTTTATTTTTGTAATTTCTGTAAAATTTTAAGACATTTACATACATTTGCAAGCTGTGTGCTTCTTTATAAATATTGATATAAAAATGAATATAGAAATTATCTCTAATTTAGTATTAAAATAAATCTTTGCCACTATAAATCATGACAATGATTAAGTGAGAAGTGTGGGACAGGTGCGTTTAGATGAAAAATCATAGAAAATATGAATAATATGATCATATAAATCACAAGTCAAGATGCTAAATAACACTGTGTCTATATTCATCAAGCATCATGTGACAAATTTTCACAGAAATCTGAAACTTTGCTGCACGTAGTTGCAGAAACACCACGTGACAGATAAGTAACCAAAACTGTGATTAAGATTAAGTTTGATTTACATATTAACAGCTAATGTTAGAAGATGAATGCTGCTCATTTTCTGCACACAGGCTCCGTCTGTAAAGCGACGTCCTCCCTCTGCTTTATGTGTGTGGTTTTTTTTTTACCAAATAAATGAAATGAACCAAATCACATCTGAGTCATGAAACAAAGGCCTGTAGGCTTCCTGGTGGCTCAGCTGGCGACCGCACGTGACATCCAGAGTTTTTTTTTCATCTGGCCAACAATTGCAACATCCACATGAGCCTTGAGAGCCTATGGTCAGCGCGTACGGGGGGGAAAGTAGGACAAAATGCTGCAGATCTGCAGACACGGAGCAGCAGCACGACATAAAACCAGGCTTGAACAATAACTTGTTTTCTCCGACGTTCTATCGAGGCTTTCCAAAATAGCGCTGTATTATTATTGCAGTGGGATTAACAAGAGGGTGAACCGTGGTATTCCTCACAAGTCAAACAGATGCTTAATAGATTATGACGGTTTGGGGAGAACCAGGAGAACGATGAAAAGTCAGGGCGTTTTTGCAACATTCCACTGATTACACCAGCAATCTGAGATATAACTGAAAACATCTTACAGTGTGTGTTCTGCACTCTTAGAGAGAAAGCTGCTAACTAGAACCATGCAGGGTTCTTCATAGGAGAACCCTTTTTGGGTCCTGTTAGAGCCATTTATAAAGGGTGCTACTGAAACCCTTTCAGAGAGTTCTACATAGAACCTAACATTAAGGGTTATACCTGGAACCATGTGTGAAAGGTTTCTCCCAGAACCGCCTATGAGAAGTTCTAAGTTGTAATGGTTCCACCCAGAATCCTCTCTGTAGGTTCTATCCAGACCCTTTGCACATTGTAAAGATGCCAGCAAGAACCCACTGAGGAGGAACTATGAGGAACTTTTCATATTCCATGGGTCTGATCAAGAAATCACCCATATATTTTCAGGGTTTAATCTAGAACACACTCAGCGGGTTCTACGGAGGAGTTTTATCTAGAACCCATCTCAAATCCACCAAAAGAGTTCTACTGAGAACATATCTGTACTCAAAGGATTTCATCTAGAACCCACCCAGAGAGTTCTACCGAGAACCTTTTTATATTCCAAAGGTTTTATCTACGACACACTCAGTGGGTTCTATGGAGAACCATTTTAAATTGCAAGGGTTTTATCCAAGAACCTTTTTACATTCTAGTGGTCTTATCTAGAACCCACCCAGGAGGTTCTACCAACAACCAAGAGTTCTCAACGGAAGCCTTAGTCTTTCAAAGAATCCTTGTCAAACCTTTTCTCCAAAAAGAGGGTTCTTCAGAAACAAAGTTCTGGCTTTCATTCATTTTTTTTAAAAAGGTTTTTCGGTTGTTAACACCTCAATACTTTCATCAAAAGTTGTGGGACGACTCGTGCACATCCAGATCTGTTCCCCGGTGCTTTTCCAGACCGCCACACACTGAAGACTGGAGCCGACTGTATCATGTTTGCTACTTTACCCGCCAGACGCCTAATTTCACTTAAATGAAAAGATGCACGCCCACGTACGTTTACTCACTGGATCAAAGACTTTGTGCACTTTCTTAACTGAGAAAACAGCCGTGGAATCCCTTTCTGTGCCATATTAAAGGAGAAAATCCAATTGCCTGCTGCTCCATGAAAAGGAATAAGTCAGTAATCGGTCAGGAATTTCTTTCTTTCTTGTTACAAATACACACTGCACAGTCCACTGAATCAAATAATGTCAACATTCTGGTCATTTATACTTTTGTACGTCCATTTCGTGCACTTTCTTCTCCACAACATCTCAGAGGCAACATTTGCCCGACAGCCCTCCTGTCCAGTGAGAACCATGACCAATCCAAATTTGTGGATTTTGAATTTGATTTTTTTTTTTTCTGGTAAGCTGAAGAATTAAGTGTGCTCCTATTTCTTGAGCTAACACAAACCATTGAAATCCTCACAGATTACCTGGGAAATACATCGTTACAAAGCTGGAAACGGGGCTGTGACTCTAACTGGACAGTGACACTACAAACATATGATGATTTTATAGACCACGATGCATTGCTGTAGGTTAAACTGCCAGTTTATGAGGTAATCAAAACGTGCTCAACCTCAAACATCTACATTTACACACTTTTACTTCAGCGAGAGTTTGAATGCAGGAATTTTATTTCTTCCACCACTGCAAAATACACATATCACATATTTTTCACGGGTTGCAGTAAAAGATCGAAGACTTTATCTAATTCTCTCAAAATTTCTTCACAGTTTTGTGTCAGATCCGTGTTCTTTGCGAAGATAACCCATCCACCTGACAGGTGTCGCACATCGAGGTGCTGATTAAACAGCATAATTATCGCACAGGTGTGCTGTGAATTGATCACAATATGCATAAGTGCTTCAAGTGCTACATTTTGAAAAAAAAAAAAAGAGATAGAGAAAGATTTTGTTTGTTTGTTTGTTTTGTTTTTCCTTTTTTATCGGCCAAAGTGCAGTCCGATGATGATGCTGTAGTTGTTAGTTATTTTGTAGATGGAGACTCCACTTAAAGCTACAACAAGGAGAATTTAACTGGCTATAAAACAGACTGATGCCTCTATAAGCCAACAAGGTATAGTTATTCTATATGTCTGCCATCGGATCAGATTGTCCATAAAATCACATGACTTTATATTTTGTGGTTATTACAGTGGAAACACTTTTGTCCACAGGAGCCTCCAGAATCAACCGAAAAAAAAAAGGTTTCTTGTAGCCACTTTAATTAAAAGTTCCAGTGCAGGATTTTTTTTTTTCTAACTTTCCAGAAATCTGGAACAAAGCTGGGGGACTCACAAGAGACAGATTAAGAGACAATTAATCATAATCTGAGCAGCAGAGACAGACCCGTCCTGACTTTTAGTCTCTAGTACGAGGTAAGCTCTAAAAACACCTACAAATCCCATAATGCAACTGGATAACATCTTCCATTAGACCTACCTTCGCTCCTAAATGCCCATTTGTTTCAAACCCTGCACCTCCAAGCTTGTAATTTCATTTAATTTCAAACCTTCATTTAAACTTAAACTTCAGACGCTAGAAATAAAAAGAGAAAACACATGAGAATAAAGACAAAAAAATAAGTTAGACCAGCTGAACCACTGAAGCAGGGAGGTTTGTGATTATGGGTTTCAATATTCCATTTAAAGTATGGATTTTTAACACGTGTGTTGAAGAGCATTCCAAGAATTTGGGGCGCTTTCCAAATTTAAACCGTGCTCGCAAAAATGAGCATGAGCCAGTCACCTGAGCGGGTTCAGTGGGGTCCAAAGTTCCAGTCTGGCACAGCTGATGTCAGAGCATCTGTTAAACACGATTAAGCTCAAGCTGAGATAACCTTGATGACATCATCTGGGTTGTTTTCTTCAAACTTTACAGCGCTCCCTCCCTCCAGAGCCAAAAACAGATATTTCACAGTTGTTTCCACAGTCTGAGTAGATCTCCTTGTGAGGAGTAAACTGAACATCGTGTATAAAAATGGTGAAGTGCCTCTTTAAGTGAAGGATCTGACTAGTTAATTCCATTACTTAACTTTTATACTCATTGCTCATTCATACTTCCTGTGTCGTCTTTATGTGGACACAGATCATGTACGCCCTATGAGGTTTTTAAATCCAACATCTAAGCTTATAAATGTCTGAACAGCCCATTTTCACAAGCACATGCCCCCTTCACCGCATTACAAGAAGCACTGAACCTCAGCCTCCCCTGCGGTATTTTGCTGTATGTGGTGAAATTGCTATCTACATGCTGATGCAACACATACTAAAGCCTCATCCCCACGGGCCTGACAGTTGCTGATTCTCTGTCAATCTGCAAATGAACCCTGTGAAGAATCACCCTCAGCTGACCCGCTCGCTCCCGAGATGACCGGCTCGTCTAAACAGAATAACTAAAGCTCACATCCAAACGTCTGAGACATCGAAAACTGTTCATTTGTTGCATCTCAAAACTTAATTTGGCACGGCACCATCTGCAGTCGCACTGATGATTTTACAAGTTCTCTCATCAACGGTAAAGTCGTTCGATGTAATGAGTCTGCACGATTGACCCTTCCTTCCTAAATGTACAAGCTTCTTGTTCTGTGCTCCTATACAGTGCTGCAGGAATGAGTCCTCTATATTAGCATATTAGCACTTCTGGTTCCCTCATCTCAAGGTCAATTGGTTTTTTGAATGGATTTTTTTTCTTATCTGCCTGAAACAAAGTCTGCGGTTGACACGAGCTTAAGAGATTTTCAGGATTCTAAAGATTTTACGTGTCTTTAAAAAGGTGGTTGCTACCAAGCGGCAAACACTTGCAACACACCGAACTCTAGTCACTTAGCGGTGGTGATGTTGAGTTACGTGACAGTGGTGTGGTTTGTTTACAGCCAAACATTAGCTTTTTAATGCTAGAAATTTCATTTACGCTTCAAAAGTCAGTGCGATTTAGAAAAGTGGTATTCACCTGTGAAGATTATCTTGCTGAGCAAAACTTCTAAGTATCATAAACTTTTCGACAACTTTTTATCCAATGGAAAATTCCCATAGGCTTTTTGTCGGAGGAACCAAAGCGATGCTAACCTCCTGGTTGGCTGACAAAAACGTCAAATGTCAACCCTGCAGCACTGAGCAAGCTTGGTAGCTAACTATCTAACTCTGAATTTATGTAGGAATTCACTAGTTAGTTAGCTAGCGTTTTGTTAGCAGTAGTTATCAGATGTAACTACCTAGCTATGATTGATTTAGATTAGCTAGCTAGTTTTGCTAGCTAACATTAGCTAACTTAAGATGCGACTCTATTGTCGACCAGGATAAACAGATGAAAATTAGCTTCCTTTTCTAACTCTTTTTTGTTGTATTGAAGAGAAAACCAAATTCTGAAGATTAAAAGACTTAGTCAGTTAGCTAATGTTAGCAAAACCTTTGCTAACTAAGGATTGATATAGACTGTCTAGGTAGTTAGCAAGCAACTTTGCTTTAAAAAAATTAATTATCACATGTAAATAGCTAACTAATGATTGATGTAGCTAGCTAGTTAGCTAGCATTTTGCTAAAATTACTTGAAATGTGACCACATACAGTATATGTCCCTTTCAGTGGTCTCCCAGCAATATCTTTTAACCATCTTCTTTTCAACAAAGAGAAGCCTAGCAACATGGATATCTAAGTACAGGAAACAGGAAAGGAGAAATGTGACTGCTCAAGTGTTATTGGAGCAGAAAAGGGGCGGGACTTAGGAAGGGTCAACTGATTAACATGGTTTTTCAGGGTATTTTGAGATCTGACCAGGGACAACAGATGGAAACTTTCTTTTCTAACTCTTTTGTGTTCTTTGCTGTTGATCTGTAGGTACTGTCCCTGCAAAATAAACAATAAAAATGAAAATGATTGCATCATAATAGACTTCGCTGTGTACAGTTAGTATACTCTACACATATAGATCTTTTGTTGGGCAGAGGCGCAAGTAGAACTAGCAGCAATTACAATACTATTTGGAGCAATTACAATATTGTTTGTAGCTCCCATTACAGCTCCTGGGAGTCGACTATAGGCATGGATGTCGGCATTTCTTGCCAGCTATGGCTCAGGCCCAGAGATATACTGCAGTCGACTAAATGAAGCTTCCAAAAAGCTGCCAGGCTGCACAGTGCAGGTGAGGAAGCAGCGGTTCAGAGCGGGGAGCAGCTTATTGAGCATCCTGGAGGTGCCGTGGCCCTAATTCAGTGTGATGTGTGTTCAACGTGACCATCTGTGATGGGTGGTGCACACTCAACCGCCTTTATGAACTTCAAAGTCACTGAAAAAGAGCACAGATACTGCAAACACTGTACTCGGATGAAAAGTGGGTAGTCGTGTTTGAACGTGGTGTTTGCTTCCTGGGGAGGTTTTTTTTTTGTAATTAATTTTAATTGTAATTTAAATGAGATGGTCAGTGAAAAGCCATGCAGACTGAGATCGAGTGAAAATTAAAGGGATAGTACAGATTATTTGATGAGGAATTGTATTTTGGGTATTTTAGCCATTTAAATCAACCAATCAATCAATATCATTCTTAATGTATGCTATATTTAAAACATTTTCAACACTTTACTTTGCCATCAGACAGCCTTTTCTGATGGAAACCACTGTTATATAAGCCAAGTATCACTCTCTCCAAAACAACCAAACTCCATAGGCAAAATGACTAATTTTACCTCACAGGACACAGGAGTTGTCGGTTTACCGCTGCCTCGATCTGTTCGTTTATTTACATAATTGCGTGACTCCTCTGTTATTAAAGGACAGTTTGGGTTCACTGAAGTCACATAATAACTCAAACTAACTAGCAGATTGAGGCAGCGCAGACCAGCAGCTACCCTGTTCTGCAGTGTTAATTTACTGATTTTTTCAATGAAGTTTGGTTGGTTTGGCGAGAGTGATGTTTGGTTTATGTAACAGGGGTTGTCTGTCAGAAAAGGCTGTTTGACGGCAAAGTAAAGTGGTAAAAAAATATTCAAAACACAGCGTACGCTTAAACTGATACCGACTTTCCCTCACAACCCCACATCAAATACCCTGAACTATCCCTTTAACGAAAAGCGGCGTGATTTACCGGTGTTCTGACCTGGTGCTGCTCTTTGTGTTTAGTTGAACCCATCACAGAACAGGGATTAAACCCAGTTTACTGCTTTAGTAACTGTCATGTTGTTTACAGCTGAGGCTTTCACTGCACTCTTCTCTTAATCCTTTCTCCTCTCCTCCTCCTCTCCTCTCCTGAAAATGCATGCACAGCATTGTCAGTCTCTCACAATAAAAGTGGCCCTACTTTCACTTTGATGTTAAAAAGGCAGGATCTCCCTCAACCACGTCTCGTAACCCGAGAGATTCGGAGACGGCCGGGTGCAGTTTAATCGCGCGTCTGGGCTATAATAAGTCATCAATGATGTTTATGACTTGTAAAAGCTCTCTCTGGGCTGAATGTGAAAAACAGTCTGCAGCCTGTGTATAAACCTTATTATGGAGCCATTTGAAGGCAATTTAGAAGGTGATTTTTGAGTTTATTTACAGGTTGACAGCAGGGATGTACTGGGACATGAATTCAGTCCTGGACTTTTGTCCAGATCAGCCCCCAAATACAGGCCCAGTGTTGCCTGTTTATTCCTGGAATATAACTGGATAGCTCGTGCAGCTAATACACAATGTTAGCACAACAGTATTGTCCCACTGCCTCCATGTACGTGCTTGTTAAGGCTGACACGCTTTTTTTTCTTTTTATAATTGGATGCCTTTACTTCTAACATCTGGCATTTCTTTCTCTTATTTTCTCTCAGGGCTTAGCTTGTCTTTCCGTGATGTGTCGGTGTTGCTAGCATCGCGACTGTTGTTATGGTTACAAGCCACACAAAAACTCGCCTCACGGCACGGTCCAGCAACATCCAGGAAACGGCAAATGAGAAAAATGGCTGACGTTCCGCCGGGTACCTAGCATGCAACTATTAATCTTTAACTGTAAGTTGTTTGCTAGCTAGTTAGCTGGTGTTCTGCTAACATTAGCTAACTTAAGATGTGACTATATATATCACTTTTGCAGGTGTCCCAGGAACAAAAATGTGGTTTTCCTTTCAACATCTTGAACCTAGCACACGACAAAAGAGATATCTGACCGAGGTTCCACTGGGTACCAAGCGTGACAGATCAAAAATGGGCGGGACGTTGCACGGGTCAATTATCTGAAAGCCTCTGGTGTACTACAATGGTCCACTTATGTGGCATTAGCATGTAGATTGTGGTTATTTTACAAAATACACTGACGTGAGACTATAAAACTTTGACTTAAATAATGTATAATAGTAGCACAAGAGGAGAAGAGTCATCAAGTCAGTGATCACACTCAGTAATGTCAGTTAAAAGGCAACATTGACCTAAATTCAGCTCAGTTTTGCTCACATTAGCCACAATACATCAGCTCCTGGTCCGACCAGACTAAGACAGGTTGTATCAGCAAAAGCACAGACTGTATAGACTTGAGGAAAGGCGTCTTTTATTGCTTATCTTCCCTACTTTTAATTCGTGAGAGAAAGAACGTGTTATTGCTTTTCTCAAAACTTACACAGTCTCACTTTAAGCCCAAACAACACAAATACAAACTCTCCCCGTCAAGACATTCTGTCAACATTCAATAATTTATTGCTCTATAAGCCACTGGGACAGTTTGGGAACGTGAGCTGGGTGACAACGACGGAGCCCTCCACACACAGAAAACACCAAAGACCAAAGGAGAGATGGCCGGATACGTAACGACAAAGCACGTGCACAGAGACACAAGCATGTTGGAGCACACGTTCAGACCGATCATAATTGCCTTTGAATGCTTCACGCAGAATTAAAACTGAATCAACTCCCTGATGATTTTTTATTTTTTTTCCAGAGCAATTTACAGTAATTTCCTGCACAAGATTTATTATTTAAATTTCTAAAAATGTCATTTAATAAAAAGTAAATTATCACCAGTCACACTTTTCCTATTTTTTCCCCTTTATTTTTAATCACCTCTAAAGCTCTGCTCCACTTCAGCGTCCTCTGCAGAAAACACCGCAGAATTCTTTCTCCATCTTGTGGCGCTTTTCTGTCATCACACCCCCCCACCCTTTTTTTTAACTCCTTGTTAAGAAAAATCTCTGGCCTCAAAAAATGTTCAGCTATTTCATGCATCATTAACATGCATCAACTGCTGACAATAATGAGGATAATTGGATTTTAAATGAACACGGTTCTTAATTTGCTCCAGAGATTGATGGGGATTATTGATGTGCGCTCCCTCCCACCGGCCCCACCGTTCATTCACACTCATGTCTCATCGCCGTTCCCCCCCCCCGCCGCTGTCCTCACACCACCCCCCCGGCACCTGTGTGTTTGAACACAAGGCAAACACCGGCGGGGAGACTTTGATGAGTGTTTTGCTCTTTTAGTTTGCAAGGTTGGCGTTGGTATTCAGAAGGGGTCGTGGTGGTGAAAACAGGCGTGCATCATTAGGGCCTCACAAACACACAAGCTGTGTTTCGGCGTACTTGGATCACACACCCTGCTCCCTGCTGAGGGAATATCAGCGAAGGAAACTTCCAAAATTCATCCATTTGGAACAAACCTGCTCCATCACCAACACAGACATCGTTCCTCTGGTACTTAGCCCACTGGATGACTTTGCTAAGAACAAAATAAAATAAAATTATCTGTATCAGACTATTGCTAAGGCGCTAGAACAACTTCACAAAATCATGGCTGTGTTAAGAGAACGTCTCGATCAGATCGCAACAAGTTGAATCAAAAAGAGGTAAAATACTATGTTTTGTGCATTTGTTGATCCACTGTGATCTGTACATACATCTGGTACAGAACACGGTGGAATCAACTTTTTCCACAGCAGTCATTTTGACACGAGAGAAGAGGTTTTTTTTTTTTTTTTTCCAGTGATGCTAATTAAAATCTGCTCCATTCAAGTCAGACAGAGTCAGGGTGCAGCTACTGTGCACATTCATTAAAACCAGTGGCAACACCTGTGTTTACTCTCCTGTTTCATGTCAAATTATGGCTGCTGTGAAAAGAGTCGACTGCAGGATTGGATGCTTGCGGGATTCGAAATGACAATCAGCAGACGTATGGATCAAAATCGGACAATATCAAATTTAAAAGTACCATTTCTGAGTCTTCAAAGTGGTTCAAAGCTTCAAAGTCCATTCTGGAGCTTTTGATCCTGTCACATGATCTTGATCTTGATCTGCACATAGAGTTTCCCATTCACATTAATGTGCTTAATATTATTTGTTATACACTATGTGTGACTGATTATGTGTTTTTAATGGCTGCAACTAATGATTTTTTTTCATAGTTGATTAATCGGTCGGTTATTTTCTTGATCAATCAATAGTTATTTGCCAATAAAATGCCAGAAAAGGGTGAAATATGTTGATCAATGTTTCCTAAATCTCATGATAACATCCTAAAAAAAATCTTGTTTTGCCCACAACCCCAAAATATTCAGTTTACTGTCACAGAGGAGAAAAGAAACCAGAAAATATTCATATTTAAGAAGCTGGAATCAGAGGATTTTTACTTTTTTTTTGTTTCTTAAAGAATTACTCAAACTGTTTATTTAATCATCAAAATAGGTGGTGATTAATTTAATAAGCACTGTGTTTAAATTGTAGCTATTGAAAGTAACGTCAGATCACCCATGTCTAAATTAGTTTAATCTGAAAAAAAGATAGTGTGCTCTATTTTTTACAATATTTTCTGCAAAACTTTGTGAACTTTAAAAGTACGCACTGAAATGAGCAAAGCACTAGAGAGACTAGAAGAGCACTCTGAGATCATAGACGTTTGCAAAGGCCAGACGCCCTCTCTGGCACGTATAACAAAAGCGAAAAATAATTTGCGTATCCACTCCAGAATTTAATGGATTCCTCCCAGGCCAATGCTGAAACCTTTCCATCAAGTTCCATGAAAATTGCTCTATTTATTCTTGATTTCTCTCTTCCTCCTCGCACATAACCTGCACATTCACCCGGTGCACTTACACAACACACTTTCATGCATGCACACACACACACACACACATACAAAACTAACCTGTTATAGCTGTACAGCTGTTACACTGAATAAAAAAATAAATAATCACAAAATGTTTCGCCTTGATATAAATGTCCAACACATATAGCGCTGTATAGCGCTGCCCTGTCCACCATGCATTACTGCCAGATTGGTTTGATGTTCTCCAGCCCAATAATTGCCCAAAATCTGCCCAAATTAATAAAGAAAAACAGCCAAATAATATCTATAATTAATAATAAAATGACTACAATACAATACATTTTTGGCCTTTTTATTCATCAAACAGTTTATCAGTTTATAGTTTATTCTAAACAGAATAATTGACAGTACCAGGTACATTTTTTTTTATTTCTGCATATGATATATCGTATAATATTAAGATATTATCTTGTATCTCTGCTGTAATCTACTTTGAACACCTTCATCATTTGTGTCAGTGGACCTGTAATGTCACTGACTGGCCACTAGAGGTCGACAAAGATCACAGATTAATGAAGGATTTTTAATGTCACATGTACCCAGTGAATCTGATTTAAAGGCCTTATGAGAGGTTAGATGTCATTTCATCTACATTATTTGAGGGATATTGGTAATATTACCTGAATAGGTTATAAATCATCAAAATCTGCACTTCTCTTGCAAGATCACAGGTAAATCTGTCCACCATGTTCACCTGAGGACACAAATCAGTGTTTCCCTCAGACCTGCAGAGCCGCCGCCCTTTACATTGAGAGCGATCCATCTCAATAATTACTGGAATTAGTCTCACTGTGTTGCGTAGCTCCACTACTCATCTCACTGCCGCGGCCTCACCGTAATTGCAGTGGAAAAACAATTACAGTTGCAGGAGGCCTTTCAGCAACATTAACTGAACCGAGCCGTGAGCGGTGAAGGCAGCCGCAGCCGTCAGAGCATCAGCAGGAATCAGACTGTACGAGCTTTTCATGTTCTCACAATTATTGACATAAAAGCTGGAACAATATAAATAAAAGAATCTTGGATACCACTGGAGGGATGGTATATTTTATTTTTACTTGGTTATATTCTTTCAGATGACTTTATTTACCCTAATAAAACATAACAATCTACACTTTTATCAGATTAAGACAACATTAGAAATAATATGCTCTTGATTAGGCAGTATTGGGACCTTTATTAGACCTTATTAGAGGGCCATCATGGACACATTGCAGCAGAACTGTACTGTAAACTAAAGTGCATTGTTTCCCACTGTTAGACCCTTATTAGACACTGTTAGACCCTTATTAGACTCCGTTTGAGGGTTTAGTTTACAGTGCAGTTCTATTATAATGTGCCCCTAGATATCCTCTAGTAAAGTCTAATAAGAGTCTAATAGTGGGAAATAAGATACTTTATTTTACAGTACAGTTATGTTGAAGAAGAAAGTCTAATAAAGAACATTATTTCTAGTTTTAGTTTTAGCAAAATTTTATACAAAGTACAGCTTGTTATGTCTTATTAGCGCACTATGAAACAAAGTGCAACCGTTTTTGTCCTGTAAGTTAAAAAAGAACCTTGAACACCACTGTAAAGATGGTTTATTTCCATTCTTTCTCATTATCTAACTGTCTCATAAGCTGAGAATGTAAATCTTAAATGTAAATGGTTAGGATCAGGTGTCTATTCACCTGGCTTTCCAGCTGCCCGGCTGTTGTTGTTTTTTTTGCCTTTGGTTCCGACCTTGCATGCGATCATGCGTTTAATGACAGGCAACGGCAACGGCCACCTCAGAACCGCTATTCAAAATGCACTGCGTGGTGTGCTCGAGTTCAAACCCACACACATCCTTGAGAAGATGGCAAATTGCACATGCTTTTTTGTGCCTGAGCGAGAGTCTGC
This sequence comes from Lutjanus campechanus, assembly GCA_027495735.1. Taxonomy (NCBI): domain Eukaryota; kingdom Metazoa; phylum Chordata; class Actinopteri; order Lutjaniformes; family Lutjanidae; genus Lutjanus; species Lutjanus campechanus. The sequence continues at coordinate 10,965 of JAJHUR010113804.1, read as the reverse complement.
TCCTCTCCTGCACGTCTCCCACTTTTACATTTCCTCTCCGAAGGGGATTAAAAGTTGATGATAACGCCCACACATCATTTAACACTCGAAGAACGATAGAAAGAAATGTTTTTTTTTTCTTTTTTCTATTGGCTAACCCTCTCCCTCACATTCATCTTTGATAAGAGCTCAACATCCAAGTCTGCTAAAATATTTTTTCTTGGAGAAACAGAGGGAAGGGAAAGATGTAGATTCTGACTGATAATGTTTGATGCTGTGGTTTTTTTGTGGCCTACATGTTGGAGTGGTTTGAGCTGCTGAAGGTCAGAGGGAAGGTTCGGGGAGGAAAGTTTGTGCAATAAAACTCTAGATTAACTCTTTGTTTAGAGGTCATTTTTGCTTTGCTTTTCGAGTGACTGCTAAATGGAACATATGCAATGCTGTTTGGCAAATGATTCAAATCCGCAAGGACCATAAAAACCCAGCCACTGGAGAAGTATCAAGGCCAAGGCCATTCGAAGCTACAGTCTTTTATGGAACACCAAATAATGAGACAGGTTTTCTGCACTTACCAGTTATTTAAAAAAAAAGCTCTTTCCTCCACATGCGTGTACGTCTCAGATGATAAAAGCATGTGCCAGCTTCTCTTCACACAGACTGAGATGGAGAGACACAGAGATACAGAAAAATCAGGCGGGTACTGAGCCATTAAGACCAACGCTCGGCCGTATTTAATGCTGCACTAAAATAAAATATTAAAACAGACAGTGACTATTTACACGTAGATCATTGAGCTGTTTTAGTGCCGTGGGTGGCGATGAAAACTAAAATGTATAATGTAGAGTCATCAAACACGGACCGTGGAAGATGCAGCAACAAAGGTCTTTATGGCACATCATTCAAAGTCCTAAAAAAAAAACTGTCTCCCCGTCCCACAAAAGATCCGGTTCAAAGTCCTTCTACTCATTCACAAAGTCCTGTCCATAACCAGACCCCCCATCTGATGCCAATCTGCTGTTTCCACCACTCAGGACCTTCCTGATCTTTTAAACCTCAGTATAGTGTCTTTGAGTGTCCTCAAAAGTACTGTAAAATGTATTATTATCAAAATTATTATTATTATTACCATAGGGCTGCATCTAAAAATTATTTTCTTAGGGGACTAGTTGGCTGATTGTCTTCTCAATTGATTGATTAACAGTTGTTTGCCAATAACATGTCAGAAAATGGTGAAAAATGTTAACCAGTCTTTTCCAAATCTCAAGCCGATGTCCTTAAATGTCTTGTTTGTCCCACAACACAAAGATATTCAGTTTACTGTCATTTAAGAAGCTGAAATCAGAGGATTTTGACTATTTTAATGAAAAAAAAAAAAAAAAATCAAAATAGTTGGTGATCAATTAAATTAATCACTGCAGCTTTGTATAATTATTATTATTGTTGGCCAGTACCAATAGGCTGATATTAGCTGAAAATTAGTCAGGTTACAGATATCTGAAAATATCTTATTTTTAAATAAAGATTAAATAAGTTCTTTTTCTTCTTCTTCTGTTTTCACAGCAGTCATATTGATATGTAATAGTAGCATAAACACAGGTGTTACCAGTGATACTAATTATTGTCCCTCTCTGTTTAGTGCAGCAGAGCCTTTCTGGTGAGTCAACACGCACAACAGCAGCACCCTGACACTGTTTGACCTTAATTAGTATCACTGCTAACACCTGCGTTTACACTATTTGACGACAAAATGGCTGCTGTGAAGAAGGACTGAGACTGAGCACTTGACAAACTATACAGGCCTCCATCACCTCATGTGCGTTATTGTTTCAGCATGAAGAAACACATTAGGGTCAAAGTTATTAAAAGTTAAATTTTATTTACCTGAGTTTCCGCAAATGGGTGAAACAGCGCCCCTCCGGATTGTAACGGTAAATGCGAGGCAGACTGTGTGGTCAAACGCGGAATTGCACCTTCACCTGAAATCAACAGGAGGACAGAAAACAGATGATTTTCTGTTTTTTTGCTGAAAATTAATGAAAATTAAAGCTGTTAAAGTGTAAGTTAAACTGTGAATGGACTCTGCTCCGGAAAATACACCCTGAAGACTGCTGCTCCTGGTCTCTGAACCACAAATGGAAGGACAACAACACTTTTACACGAAAACAGGTGGAGGATTAAATTAGCTAGCTAATGTCAGTTAACAGTGTTAGCTAACTGTTAGGTGAGCAGCGATGGACATGAGGACAAAAGAAGGACAGCGGGAAGTGGAGTGGGACATTACCTGACGTGGAAAACTTCCGACGTGGAAACTTCAACATCAACATGAAAGAAAGGAGACACAACCACCAGCGTCAAAAAGTGAGTGAGACACACGTCTGTCTGTCTGTCTCTCTCTCTCTCTGTCTGTCTGTCTGTCGTACTGCTGTTTGGTTTTCTTGCCTGACAGCTAACTTGATCTTCTCTCTGCGACTTTGAGTGTTTTTGCTGATGTTTTGAACTTCATGATCTGCTCTGTGTGTGTGTTTTTTGTAAGTACTGGAGCTGTGTTTTTACTGGCTACTTCTCTGATGACTAAACTGTTATGCTGCTGTCAATAGGGGAGACCGGGGACGGTTGCAACCTCTTCGCATTTGTCTCTCAGTTACTCAGAGTCAATTTGCACAAGGCCAGCCAAACCTTGATATATGCCGGTTAAACTTCCATCTGTTTGCTGATTACGCATACCATTTTTTAAAAAGATGATTACACATGATTTATTGTTTGCAATGTTTATTTGAAAGGAACAAGATGTTGCACCAACCTCTGGAGACAGAGGTGAACATGTATATTTGTATTTGGGTGTACTGTCCTTTAATGTGCCCTTTAATGTACTGATGTGTGTGGTCTGTTTTGATATGGCTGCTTAGCTTAGGCACAACATGTTGCAACTGTCCCCACCCTACTTTATAAGTGATGACAGAACATCATGTGTTAGCTAGAAACACTGACCTAGACACATGATTTGATCATTTTGATGATTATTCTTCTGACTTCCTGGTAGGGGAGGGTCCTCACTAGCATGTCTGTTTCTGTTTGGACAGAGAAGAGTTGTTGCAACCACCCCCAGTCTACGCTATCTGTTTTTAATGTACATCGAAGCTGTGTTTTTGCTGGCTGGTTTTCTTTTGTGATGGCTGATTTTCTCACTGCTGCTTTCACTGTTGTTGATGTGATGGAGGTCATGCAGTCTTCTCTCTGTATGTGATTTTTTTGTGGACACTGGAGCTGCAGTGTGCCGAGCTTGGATTGGAACTTCTCCAGTTTTACATTTATTTGTTGTTCAGTCACATGCTGGCTGTGTGTGACTATTTGTGGCGTATACACACCTGTGGAAACTGCTTCATTCTTGCTTTGTTGTGTGTAATTATTAGCTTTAATTCCTAGCATACCAAGCCTACAGATAAGAGAGTGTAAGTCATGTATTTAATACATGCATTAATACTTTCTGATGTGATCAGAAAAGTGAATGTAAATTATATCAGAGTCTATAAGCTTTGTATGAGAAAGCACATGAGAAATATGTGTAAGTCATGTATCTATGATGCATGCACTGTTTCTGTGTATAAGCTAAATTATAGGCATTTGTTTTTTAAACTTTTAACTAAAACTTTGACTTGTTGGCACTTTTGTTTGTCCTACTTTATTTCAACTTTATGGTCCCGCTAGGCAGGCCCCTGTGGTTTAAATGGGCGAGGGCTGCCACCGTTTTCTCCGTCCCAGTGAATCAGATTTGCAATTTTCACACCAGTTTTGGCGTAAGCGGACGCTTCATGCTGTCATGATGCATGCTGTTGGATGTACGGGGCTGATTATCTGGCATTTCGAGACGTAGAGCCCTGTGCTATAAACTCTCATGCATTCTGCTATAAATGCATCTGAATGACCTCAGTCACCATCGCCTTTTCTAATATATTTTTTGTTTGTTTGTTGCTGCAGCAGTGATTGACCTCAAATTAAATCAAAATTTGCACCAAGTTACTATTTTTAAACCTGATATCCTCATAGTGTTCATCAGAGCCCTCCACAGAGAGAAGTAAATGTCACAACCCACCATGTGAAATCACCCTCATATTATGACAGCAGCGTTTCTGCCCCGGCGTTCTGCACCCAACTAATTCTTAATCCACTCAGTATCACTGTAGAACAAGACTATAAAGCTTGCTTGTATCTGTCTTCTGTGTGTGCATGCGTGTTGTAAAAGAGATGGAGACAGATGGGGGGGGAGCTTAATGCAAGTAAAGTTCTCTTAGATCTGCACTCCCTTGCCCACTCCAGCATGTGGGAGGAATGGGAGGAAAGGAACAGATTGATAATGACTTGTAAGGGAATCATGAGTGCTTCTGCACACCATGCGAGCAGATTTTGCTCAGCTGGAGGAGTTTGGTTTCAGTCGGTGAGATATTTAAAAGGGTTACGGGTATTAAGGGAGAGAATGGCGCTCATAATGAGAGCCGGTCATAAATAAATTCAAAATGGCTTTGGGTGTCAAAACAGCTCGGGTTTGACTTGGCTTAAGGGGCGACTTAAATCTAATTTTCGCTATCCTGGCACCTCTGTTGGTTTGAATTTATCCTCTCTGTACTGTAAACAAACAGGATTTTCTTCATGTTCCCCCCCCCTCCTCCCGCTGACCTGCTGGGTTTCATAACATAAATAACGCAGCCATTTGCAAGTCAATAAATCTTGTATTCACCCTTTAAATCTTGTTATTGAAAGAAGTGAATGAAAAACGTTCTTAATGGAACCTTCAGTGTGATGGCAAATTTCATAATTTCAGCTTGAGCCACTTGGTTGCCTGTTTAGTTTGTCCTTTTGCTTTGACGCTTTCTGTTTCTTAATGTTTCCACTCTGCATCCGTCTCAAATAGAAGAGTTATTTACAAGTTTTACTTGTCTCTCCAAGCAGACATGAATAATCCTCTTTTGTTACACAGCAAAGTAAAAATCCTTCACAAATCATTTTGCAGAACAAAATTAGGATCCAAAGAAATGCCAAAAAATATATTCCACATAAAAAAAAGGTAATCTGAATATGTCTGGATATTCCTCTGTCTTTCACTAACTGCTGACTAATCAGCCTCCTCATCTGACTTTTCGATTATGACAGCAGGAGGCGCACTTTACCAGCACAAGGCAGCTTACAGAACCACAGAACACTAAACACAGACACTAAAACGCTAAAAATGTGCAGTTTAACAGCAATTAACATGTGTAAACAGTAGTAAAGTGTGATCTTACATTCTGTCTTACAAAGAAATGTTCTTCAGAAGCAAATGGTTCTGGGTAGAACCTCAGCCCGACGGGAAAAAAATCTTTTTGGAACCCTTGTTTCTAAAAGTGTAGCGTGCCAATTCATGCAGCAAGTACAAAGTCATTCAGCACGTAATCAGATCATCTTTTGAAATGGTTCTACCTTTGCTACCACTTCGCTGTTATTGTGTTCTTGATAAAAAATAAATAAATAAACGTGGACACAATGATGCCACTGAAACATTAAGTCTTTTCATAAACCCACATTTGAGGAAGGCATCGGTTTCTGTGCAGGAGGATATGAGGCGTTTTTTTTTTTTCTGCCTGATATCCTCCTGCAGCAGCAGCTCATTCAAAGTACACAGTCAGAGTGAGACTCCAGTACTCACAGCTGAAGATGAGTCAGGTGAAATCTCTCTCAGGGACATGCAGCCCAGATGCCTCAGTGCACAGAATTGATCCTTTGCTAAGCTCCACCTCCAGACAGCAACTGTCCAATCATAGCCTAGCAACTGTAACCAGGGCTGTAAAGCTTTCCATTTCTCTACATGTTGAAGGTGTGCAGGAGGCTTCTTCCGTGATCTGGGTGACCCGTCTCGAGTCCCTGTACTTCTGTCATCTATCATGTGGATATACTGTACCTGCCGTGTTTTACCATCCGACCAATGTTTGCAGAGACGTAAGCTAGCTTTAGCCTCAGTCTTTTAGCATTAATGTTATATCACGTGTGCAGCTGCTTGGTAACTTTACATAAACACTTTCACAGGCCCAGACAGAAACATTAAAACTTTAGCTGGAGACTTCTCAGCTGACTCAAGTCGAATAAGCAGCAGCAGCAGCAGCTCACATTTAGCCAGCTACACTGATGAAGTCTGCTTGTGAGCCATCATTTTAGCCGTCGGCAGCTAGAAATGAGAAGCTGCTTTTTGTTTACATCTCCAAGGATTCAAAGACCTTGTGTTTCAACAATTACTCCCAATTATTGTTATTGTTATAAACTGCATAATGCAGTGCCAGAATGGAAAGTTTGGCAGGCATAGCAACAGTAACAAAGAAGGGCAACGTTTAGCGAAAGGTCAATTGAAAGACTCGTGTAGCCATATGGTAAATGTGCAGCTTGTTTTATACAGAATGTATTTAATTTAATCCCTCCTGAACCTGCTGTTTAATGAAGACAACTTCTAATTATTTCAAAAATACATGCAGACCTGTACCAGCCTTTTATCATGTGGACATTTTTAAGTTGCATGGTTATATCACTCTCGTCCAAAAGAAAAAGTTTTTCTTCATCTCTTTGCTCTGCTTCCTCTCTGCACTGCTGTACTGTATCTGTTACCGGGACCAAGGCTGTGATGTAACATTTCAATCTCAGATTGGCACTCGCATCAAAGTGAGAGCTGGATGCTCACTCGCAGAGAACAGTGCTGCATAAGCTACATTTGAAACTTTGGGAGGATTTACTAAAACGCAAATGATGCTGCACACATACAGTGGATATACAGTATAGACTATTATGCATAAAAATGTGCCGCTGCCAGAGCAAGCTTCAGCAAATGCATCTCCTGCATTATATATGATACATTTATTATTTTTGGTGTGGACGTTCATCATACTTTGGAATACATCAGAAATATGTCTCCGTATTTTTAACAATTCAGACTGAGCTAAAAGCTGGCTTTCATCAGCCAACATAACATAAACCCAACAGCAGATGATGCAGGTACTGTATGAGCAGTCATCTTAAGATGGATAAAAATAGCATCAGTGTTGACATTGTTGGTTTTCAATAAGCCATTTCTTACAGTCACACTTAGATGGGTAATAGAAGGCCTAGCAGCTAGTAGATATGATTTTGCCTGTCCCTGCCACTTAAAACATTTGAGAGTCAACGAAGGTGGAGTAGAGCAGCAGTTTTAGGTGCTAGCTTGATTGCTAACACTGTGCACCTTGCCCCAAAATCTCCAGTTTGAAGTCGTCACACAAGGTGCGGTCAAATTTGAAACAGCGGATCATCTTTCAAAACCTGTAGAAGGCTTTTTAACCCTGAAAAGCAGCAATTAGATTTTTTTTTTTCCGTCGTCACTTTGATTCACATTTTTAATCCAACCGTGAATGCGACAGTTTTAAAAAAAGCATCTTTGTGCGTGGGACGCCGCCCACCTACGCCAGAATGGAGCCAGCAAATTACAAGTTTATGTTCATTGTACTGTTTTGTTCTTGGAAACACATTTCTTTAGAAAGACAAGCGTCTGCTGACACGTAGATGCAACAAACTGCATCAGACTAAAATGAAATTGGAGTTTAGAGAAGTTCAGCCCGCAGCTAAAATAATCTCAAATTTCATCTGCAAAAGCATCATGTTTTCTCTTGTGTTCTGTGACTGCAGAATGGGCACAATTAAGGGAAGCTTCAAGTTGGACATGTAGGAAAATAAAGTTTTTGGAGAGACAGATCTTAAAAGAACTTCTGCAGAGAGTGATGGATTTAAAAAAAAAAAAAGCAGACTCCTTGGAGAGAGAGAGAGAAAAAGGAAGAGGGACCAACCTGAGAATGATTTCTGCTGAAAGAGACAGGGAAGGAACAGAGAGGGAGGCTGGGATGGAGAGGACTTAAAGTATGTTGTAAAGCCAGTGACTGTGTGACTGTATGTGGCCGATTGCAGACAGTTAGCAGGAGGACTCCTGCTGACCGACTCGGCTTGGATTGACACCACCTTTTGTGTGGCAGTGAAGCATTTTGGGAGTGTGGGACAACTTGGGACTCCGATCACGTCCTCAGAGCCACTACAGAGGTATCTGAATGACTGCCAGACACACACCACACACACACAGGCTCAGACACAGACAGCTTAGTCCCGACTTGTGTTGGATGTTGGATTGGCACCGCCATTGTGTGGCACTGAGACGATCTGGGACTGCAAAAGACTTGGAACGCGGCTCGCGCATGCAACGTACACACAGGTCCAGAGCGGCACGGATGATGGCATGTGTGTACACGCTGGTGCCAGACAGCAAATGAACAGCATTAGTTTGAGAGGAATAAAGAGGCAGAGGCTGAAGCGTTGGGGAACCATTACAGCCGACTCCCTGAACAAGTCGCCTAAAACATCACACCCAGGTCTTATTTCTCCATCAATCTCAGGCAGCTGTCTGGAACATACTACAGGCTGTGCGCTTTATGCTTTCACTCTCGGCTCCTTGTGCCAAAGGAGTGTACAGTACCGTGTGTGTTTTGAAAGGGCTGATCCAGACGTTTATGATTTATCACAATTCTTTTCTTTCTTTTTATGTTTGGAAACTGTGTGGTTGCAGGTTTTGCTGAGCTGTCACTGCCAGTCTAAACATTACTGAAGTAGAACATCAGAGAAAAGATAAAGGTGGAAAATAAAACACTTAACCCAAACCCTGGGCCTCTGGGTTCTCTGTCTTATCGTTAGGCAGTGATGTTGCTAGGCGATGCACAATATGGATTTATTTCGGTCGATACGATAACTGATAATCACCTGTTTCTCATGGCTGATATCAATACGATCACCAATCATTTCACACTTTTGTATTTTAAAAAGAAGTAACCTGTATTTTATTGCACACCGGAGACTCAGAAAGGCTCGGGTTGTTGTGTATCAGCTGTAGCGTTAGCCGCTGTCGCTCACTGCTCCACTTTATATAATCATAATAATAAAGTTTATTTGTATAACACTTATCAAAAACAGTGGTACAAAGTGCTTTACACATAAATACAACAATAAATTGCCCAGTAATGAATGAATAAACAGGGAAGCATCAGGAATAAAAGAGGAAAAAGAATTGATGATTAAAAACCGTGCATAAAAAAAACGAACAACGATGCACTTTAACAATAAAAACAATTTGTGCAATAAAACTTACTATACATGAAGCAGTGCAAAACCCAAGTGCAACATCCAGGATAAGTGCAGTAAAACTCAATAATTAAGAATTCAAATGAAAAGAAAATTATATAAAACATGTTTTCATAAAAATAAATTGATAAACAATTGCCAAGAAGTCAGGGAGCATTACTTGTTTATTATTTATTCATGTTTTATTTGTGTTACTTATTTGTTTTATTGACAGTATGCCAGCGTATGAGTGTGTTGACTGTTATGAAAAAAAAAAAAATTGAAGTACAAACTACAGAGACCAAAATGCAATGCTTCCACATGAAGGGATATTGAGGATTTGCAGCTCTTTTTTTAGGTGCAGATTCAAATTGAGTTTCTCCTTATTTATTAGTTGGGAAGGGAAAAGACGTTCATACAAGGAGCAGCTGGACTCGTCTGATAATAAACAGAACCTTTTAAATAAGACCAGATCAACAGTAAATTCAAAGTCTTGACGTAAGTCTTGCGCTTGTTTTGTATTCTGTTCAACCTTTCCTTTCAGTCATCGCTTATATTAACATCCTCCATCTCCTGAATCATGGTGGAGTTCATGATAATTCTCATGTCTAGTCAATTTGAGGACATGTAAAGCTCAACAGGTCATCATGGATATAAAGCTGACGCTGGCGTGGTAACTAGGAGCCGTGTTTTTCTCTCGCCGGGCATGTTTTGATGGAAGCCCCTGTCTCTAATAAACACGTTTAACCAACACGAGTTCCCCTCCGCTTCCTCTCCGGGGACTGTGGAAAAAAATAAAAGCCCTTATGGGAAATGTATGAAATCGCAAACTGCAATTACAAGTAGATGAGGCAGGTTGAGGGGAAAATGGGCGCAGCACAAACTGTATTAGAACACCTTATCATGAAACACCTCCAGGGGCCACTGATGATGGATACTGTGTATTACAGTGTGAGAGTGCAGGGCTTGACTCTTTCTTTAAAGGGTCAGTGTGTGTTGGAATGTTTTCTAATACAGTTACTGTTTGTGGTACAATATTACAGACTGGGGCCACTGTTATTATGCTTCGATAACTTCACATTCATCTTCATATGTTAGGATCATTTTTTAACAAGGGCTGGTTGGCAGCCTGAGTGTGGTGCTTCTGATTGTGCTTTTGTTTTATTTTGAAAAATATTTGTAGGATTCGAGCTGTCAGTAAGCATTAGTTCTCCATTGATTATCAAAAGGTACTATGTGAAGTATTTTACATGTATTAATCGCTTTGTATTGGACGGTTTTTCAGGTAAAATGCGAAGGATGCAACACCTATGTTAGCTTGGAAATGGAGTCCACGAACGTCAACAAACAACCGGCGTACACAACAACACAAGCCAAACTTTATTTACTTCATCTATCAACATGATGTGTGCGTGGTGTCACTGTTTTTGCCAATGCTTAGGATGCTCGCCATCGATGTCCTTATAGTACCTTTTAAAACCAGACATAAATCATAGTAATCATGACTGAGAAGGAGTTGTACTGATCAGTTCTTGGTTGCACATTTTGTGCATTTTCTTTAACTGATAGTTGCAGATACTAAGAATTGATAAAGTCAGGGATAATGTACAGTGAACAGGTCATTACTGCGAATAAACCCCAACAAAGCGATACACGAATCATCCTGCTTTTACATGGTTATATACCCAAAAAAAAAGATAATTTGACAGAAAATATAAGTTTTAACAGGATTGTAGTGATTTAACAGTGATTTTATTGCTGCTCCAGAGTCTATGATCAGAACTGTGTCCATAGCAACGGTATGATCTTCATAACAGCGGTCTGTTATACAGAAATAAC